>CAEGAF010007289.1:0-96902 GCA_903067075.1 Micropoecilia bifurca
GTGTGTGTGTGTGTGTGTGTGTGTGTGTGTGTGTGTGTGTGTGTGTGTGTGTGTGTGTGTGTGTGTGTGTGTGTTTCGTTTCTGAACAAAGATAAGTTGCCCAGGAAATTAACATTTTAAGCGGTGCCACAACTTCTTGTGATGGCAATTAGCGTGGTTAGCAATGCCACCAATAAACATCTGTCTACATTTATAGTTCCTAAAGAAGTGACTTTCCAAATGTAGTACATTTAGTGACAGACCGGAGATTAAAATGTCAAAAGGATAAAGCTTAGCAACATTGCTGTAATAGGTTTCAGTCTTCCTGTTGTCTGCAATTTTATTGCTCTCCTGACTGAAGTTGGACATGCATCATTAGAAAACATGGTTTCTAGTTTCTTACATGTTTTTTTTTATTATTATTTTGCTTCTTTGATTTGCTTTTCAGACATCTGACTGATATTTGAATAACTTAAAATACCTCATACATAATCTGTGTAATAACAGTGTAATACAAGGCAAAGTGGATAACATTTGTCAAATCAGTATATGTGGTATGGTGTGATAGTTTTTAAAGTTTATTTTAGAATTGTATTCACAAGACTGTTTTGAAGGAAAAGATCACATGCACTTTCTTTGTGGTCCATACGAATAGCAGATGCATCAAACCAACAAACCAATACCTCAAACAGAATTCTGTCTCTGTCAAACTGCTCCTAAAAAAGTTTTTTATAGAAAAGATCTGGAGTGCAGACTGAGTAAAGCTTGGCAAAAAGTGAAGACATATGACACTTTTATACTTTTGATAAGCAATGTATGATTCTGAGCATGAAATAGAGTTAGTGATGCCACTGGTCTGCAAGCTCAGCACCAAGAGCCACTGATGCCGTATTATTAGTGTGCAAGATGGAGTTAGTTCAGTCATCACCCAGTGTGAGGTGGCGGCTGTCTTTGCTCGTCTGGTTTCTCCCCTGCTACTCTCTCACTGCATTACCAGCGGGGAGTCGCCTCCCAAAGCCTGAAAAAGACACACTCCATTAATTCTACTGCAGGACCCAGACACAGCTCAGATGTGCGATAAAAAGGAAAGAAAAAAAAAGAGATAAAACATCCAGCTCAACTAAAATTCACTGAACAGCACTTTTGTAAAAAGAAAAGAATGTTTTTACGTATTCTATACTTTTGTGTTCAAGCACACATAATTAAACATGTACGCGGCAAGAAATGTCTTTCGATCTTTCTGTTAACTGAATTTTAAAAAGAAACATAATTGAATCTGAATTAATATTCTTAACTGACAAAATTCAACAAAAGACACATCACTGAAGACACACAACATTTCAAATGTTTTTGGATAGATATTTACCAAATAAAGTCTATGGTGATAAAGCTGCTTCTATAGTTATGTTGTTTGAGATTTAACCTCTAATACTGACTGATGGTTTGACACCATCATGCGTAACATCATCTGTAATTTGTCACCCTTGCTGGTGAAATATTTGCAATGCACTTGTAAAATATCATATCAAATACTTTTTGTTTGTTTGTTTCTGTTGCACTCAATGTTGACAACAACTGCAGTTTTGTGCTCTGTAAAAAACATTCCTTTCTAATAAAAAATCAAAATGAACTCTAAAATGTCCTTCCGGTGATTCATATACAACATTTTCTCTGTAGGTTTTGGACTTTTGTTGCCATTCAAGAACACATTAATGACCAGAGGAGTGTGGTTATTGATTTATGCTTTTTCACAGGAGGGACAGGAGAGCAATCAGCCTCTTCCTCATAACATACGGTGCATCAAAATAATTGGCGGTGTCCAATTATCCTGTGATTCATGTTCAGGAGATCTGACAAGCCAAGTGAATCCAAACTTTTTTAATCAGGAAGCCAGAAATATGAATTACAGATGGCTGACTGAATAAAACCCAGCATTTGAGAAATTGCACAAAAACAATCTAGCTACAGTGACACTACATTTCAGTTATTTTTGCCTTTTGATATGCCTAAATGTTTCATATATATGTGTTGAATAACACAAAAAAAACTTGGCCAAAAAAATAGCTGTTTTAATAACAAAAACCAACAAAAAGTATTTATAAAGACCAAAACAATCTGATCCTATGTAAAAATAAATAAGTAAATGAAAAATCTAAGAAATTGATTGTTCCTTAAACCTGACTACCCTTGACCTTGACAATTGGCATTGAAGCTTTTCACCTATGTCGAGCAATTTTGGCCCACTCTCCTTTGCGTAATTATTTTAGTTAGCAAGCGTGAAGGGCTATGAAACGGCATCCTAATCAGATTAAAGTCCAGACTTTAACTTGGACACATAAACCATTTTCTATCCTCCCCTACTTTGGATCTTTGTCCAAAGTAGTAGGACGCTCTTGATATTAAGGTCAAAAACTAACAGCCAGACGAGTCACTGACTGCAGAATTATTGGTTTCATCAATAATAACAAGTCATCGAAATTCAAAAGCAGCACAGTAGCACCAGACTGTCATGTTACCAGGAGGCGATTACTTCTTCATATCAGACCAGGTTGAGTTGGATTTATTTTCTTTCTCTTAAAATATTAATTCACCAGTTGAAAACAGTTTACCAGTACTTCATACTGGTTGGAATAAAACTATTCAAAATTGATGCACACTTTGATTGCAATTAATCATGATCAATTCCTTAGAGAATATTGCTCCATCGTAAGGTAATTTTACACTAAGATAGATGTGTATATAATGTGTCTTTTGTAGCCCACTCTCACTGATTAAGGATCCTGCCCTTGACTTCTGTCCGGGTCTTGCAGTTATGTTTCGGAATGTATGAAGTGTCTGGATTGATCAACCATAAAGTAATGAGGTCACATGAAAATGTCAGCATCAATTACTCATATTGCATGAACATAAAAAAAAACAGCACAAACAAATGTAAAAGAAAACATCTAACGGAATCAAGAACATTCTATGTCTGTTTCAGGTAGGTCGTCCTAATTATGAATCATATCATTTATGTATCCTAACATGAATTATTGTCACACAAATGTTTTTATATGGTGTAGAAATTTGACTTAAATTATTTGGACAAATAATGTGTATCAAATCAAGCTGTCTGTAGCCCAAATAGTTCAGATGGACAGTAAGTTGTGGCAGGTGTAAAAGCCATCTGTGTTCTACAAATAAAGTTATACTTAGTTTGTAATTTGCCTCTCTTCGGTTATTAGCTTCCTAGTTTCACTGTCTATACACTCTTTATCAAGCATGTAGACAGCATATTTGTACTGCTTTTCAATTCTAGTCAGTACACTAATATGAACATATTGGCCAATGGAATGTGCAGAGTTCTGCCCTGGGGACACTGTAAACAATGTGCACAGCTGTCACACCCACCTATTTCCAGAGATGGACACTGAGAAAATTGGAATAAGTAACAAATGTCTAACATCAAGATCCCACATGAAAGATCAAGAACCATGCTCAAACACTTTATAGGCTAAGGACACAATGACAGGTCAAGCTTGAGACAGAGCCTTTGAAAAGAAAATGTCTTCCAACCATGAAATGTCATTGCTGTCAATCACTAGGCAGATTTAAACTGGCATCAGAGACGGTACAGAGTGGCTTCTGTCAGTTAGGACATTTCATTGTTGCTTTTGAAACAGAAGGACCTTAATTCAAACAAACAAAAACTATGCCTGGGAGTCTATAGTTTGATCAATGTATTCAAGCCCATGAGCACATCGTCCATTTGATTCCAATCAGGGAAATGTGATGCCTTCACCTCATAGATTCTTTCTGATAAAGCCAAGAAATACTAGCAGGTCATTTGTGATGCTTGTAAACTAGGCTAGTGGAAGCCCTAAATAAACATTGTGGTTTAAATTGGAATTAAGTTATACTCCTTAGCGTGTTTGTGACACACACACACACACACACACACACACACACACACACACACACACACACACACACACACACACACACACACACAATTCTGAAAAACACAGGGGCAAATAGTTCACCATGTTGACTGATAGTCATGACATGATAGTCTGGGGCTATTTTGCTGTTGTTGACTGAAAATGTTGGAGGTTCTTGGTTTTGATGGATTTAATAAATAGGTTATCATTTAAAATTTTTGAGTCTTAAAAAAATGATTTTTTTTTAAGATTCAGATGCTTAATCTGAATCTAATCTAAAAAAAAACTGGCCAATTTCAGCTTCTGCTCAATCAACTACTAGAGCATCTCTAGCTTTCTAGTGTATGCAGTGAAAAAGTTTGTTACCATGTCAGATGTACTGTTGTACAAAACATTGTAATGGTCTGTGTGACATCTATTCCTGCTGCCATACATCAGACAAGTGGCTAAATGTTACCAGGTATGTCAGAGCTTCAGACGGAGTATCACATCAAGGAAAAAATGCTAGCTGTATCACATTTCTATAAATACCAAAACCACTAAAGTGGATCATACCACTGTCTGATTGCAAGGGGAGGGGAGACTTGATGTTAATCATTTGTTCTGTTTTCTTTTTCTTTGGACACATAGTCCTGACCCAAAAATGTTTTTTCCCCTTTTTTTATAGGTCAATAATTACTACCTTTCTGACTAGTGTTTGTCACTGAAGTCTAACAATTAAGTTGTATTGTTAGTTTGCTGGTTGGTATTTCCTTTTCTTTTTTTTTTAAAACAATGATCTGATCAGCCACTATTTGAACTGTAACTAACACCCCTCTGAAAGCTAAACCCCGCCCCTCAAGTCAGAATCTTTATTTTATATGTAGTGCGTTTACAGCATACACTGTATAGTGTACTTGAAGCAGGAATCCCCACATATATTTAAAAAAATTCAAAACAATTTCAAAAGATAGTTTTAAATCTCAAAATAGCCAATGCAATTGGTAGACCATAGCTCTTCAAGAAAGAGCTAAAATCACTGAATACATATAGATTTCATTCACAGCACTTAATTGAGTTAGTCTCATAAAATTGTGCTAAATTACACAAAATGTGAAATGTAATGTGTTGGATTGTGGGAAAGTGTAAATCCATTTTTATCTCAAAACACAGGTAAAGCCGTTTTCCTTGCAGTGAATGTCAGTTTCACATGTAAAAAGACAAATACTTACATGCATAATCTGTTCTTCTCAGTCTCAAAACAGAATTTGTTTTGCAGCACATCATTTAGGTGAGATAAATGACAAACTATGAGCCAGAGAGGGAGAGGCTACATCAGCTTCTGCTTGGATGAGCATGTAGGGCACGGATGCACCACACGCCCTGAGGTGAGTGTAGAAGGGCTTTTTTCTCTCTCTCTCTTTTTATATATACACGTCTAGCAAGCTTCACTGCTTTCTTGTGACACAGCTCATGCCTTAGAGAAGAGTCGGACCTTTTCTGGATTCTGGAAAAAAAAAAAAAAACGTATTAGTATAACTGATTGTTTAAAATAAACATAAACATATTGGTAGTTTTTGTATGTAGCATAAGTAAAACTTTAATCAGTTTTCATAAGAAGCATTCGAAGCAAATATTTATTTTCATTTGAGCTGTTTTGATAACGAGCTAGAGCCCATTATCTAGTTTTACTCATACTTTAAATGTTATTCCTACCTGATGGACATTCCTTTAATTTAAAAGAAACAATGGTTATTTTTTTTGTCTTCTTTAAAATGGGACATTTCTCTTCAAATGTATTGATATTGCTCATTCCTGACAGACTGATGCCAGGCTTAGGAGAGATTCTTCTTCGGCAGGGTCAGTGCATCTAGCTTGATGGTAAGGTGGATGGAGGTGAATGAAGAACAACACTGGAAGACAAACTTTTATAACCATCTAAAGAGACAGAGACAGAAATTCACCTTCCAGTAAAACAATGCTCTACATAACAGCCAGGCTTCCAGTGAGATGTTTTAGATTCATGCCTCCATGTGTTAGAATCACCCCTTGACCTTACATATTTAGATCCAATTGAGGATTTTTGGCGACACTGTAGAATTGCTTTTTGCATATGCTCCCCGTCCCAGTCTGACTGAGCTTGAGCTGTTTTGCTAAACAGCTCCAAGAAACATTTGCAAATATGTCAATCTGTAGATGTGCAAAGCTATTTTGAGACATATCCAAAAAGACTTGTAGCTGGGGCCTGACTACACACACACACACACACAAACCCACACACACACCCACACACATATATAAAATGGAATGCTATGTTTACCAAGACCAATAGTGCATTCTTTTCTTTGGTCTTTAAATGATTTCAAAAAGTCAAATAAATATTTTTTTACAATATAATGATAGTCAAGATTACAAGTCTGTCTGTTACTTTGCTTGCATGAAACTGAAAAGTTTGGGTGCCGATGCTTTAGGTTCCATGCATTGCATGGTGTTTGTGCAAATGGTCCAGGTTGTCAGGAGACAGTGCTGAATTTAACATACTGAAAGAGATTTGGTTTACTCTGTTCTTGGGAATGTGACCTATCAAATCTTCTGATGGAAATGAGCAATCCAATCCTTATTCCTTGTTAGAAATCCTTGGTGAGATTAGATATATAATTTGAATATGAATAAGACTATCTGGGCTAATTATAACCCCTCATTCAGCTACTCCGTTTGCACAGAGCAGTAGCGGTTGAAAAAAACACCGAAAAAGAAGAAAAAGACAGATGATTGGAAGATGAGCGCAAGGAGGAGGATGAAAAGAAGTAGGAGGGGGTAGCAGGAAAGAAATTATGAGGAAGAAGTCAAAAGATCAATCCCTAGTTTGGGATTATCTTTTCCCTGATAACATCCTCCACCCCACCCACTGCCATGAAGATATGCTCTCTTTCAGGGTAAATAATTCATTCACCTCATCATGCACACTTACACACATATACGCAAAAAGCACCTTCACTCATACCGAAGCCCCCATGCAGATAATGCTGCTGGCCAAATTTATACCTAGCTTTATAGTTACAGTCTCCAAATGCGATTAGCGCTTATCTGAAGAGAGACCAAACTACCGTCATCATCGAGTTCATCGTCATATCCATATTCATGTCTTTTAAATCCCCTCTGGAGTAAAACTAAAGGGATTGTAGCACCTGAAAACACTTAGCTCTTAGTAGCGGTGGAATGATTGCAGATTCCTCTATTGAGGTCAGAGCTCAGTGTAAAACATTTTCTAGAGTTTTATTATTGCTAAGAACATTGTTTGGGAAAAAAAGGTTGTGCAAACCAAACATTGTAAAAGTATGTCTTTACCTTTAGCTAAGCAGCATACTTGATTCAAACTAGTTCACAGTTTTCCATATCAAGATAATAGTATATGCAACAATGTTTCTTCTTTAGAGTCACAAATTCTAGTCTTCCAAATGCGTGGTGTCAAAAACATTTATTTTTTTCATCTCGATAAGTTTAAAGGACACATCCATTATATGAAATGAAAACAAATATATTTATTGTTTTAGTTGTGAACCTAGCCAGTCATCCACATACAATTTTTTATTATTGGAGGGCATTGCCTCTGCATCTTGTTTATACATAAGCAATAATGTTTTAGAAAGTGGTATTTCTATTGTTGATCTGTTTGCTTTTTCATGTACTAAAGTTTGTACTATCACCTCCTGTGGTTCTTATCCAAGCATTTTGCCCCAAACCAGTCAGGGCTAATTTGAATCTCCAAGAGTGCTTGACCACAAATCCTTAGCAATATAAGTTTTGTCTTGTGTAATGATGAAATGCACCTCCCATTAGGGCAGAGATCCATGTTTTGTCTAGATTTATATGACTGTGTTTGTTCATGGCAGGAGTGACGATGAGACTCACGGTCAGAGGGTGGTACCAAAATGAAGGGTCAGACCATGAGCAGCAGAAACAAAAAACAACAACAAAAACAAAAAGCTTGTTGTACAGACAAGCAACAGGGTGAAATATGCCATTAATTACCCCTTAGAGGCTGTTAATGTGTAGTGAACCTAAAGTTTGTTTGTTTAAAGGTTGTTATTTTTGCAACAAATTGTGTAAACAAAAAAGGATCACTTTTTTTTATTTCAAGGACCAAGAAGTTCATGTACATGGACACAGAAAGGCATGTCAAGCCCTTAGGGTGACTTATATGTCCAAAATAACTCGAGGACAAAAACTTTGAAAACAACTATATGCTGCATTTCAGTTTATTAAAGGTAGTAGTACCTTTCAGGAAGTCATGTGATTATGGTTAAGCAGAAAGCCAAATTTATTCAAAACACAACTAGAAACATGCAGATGTTATAAGATGGAAAACACTCTGAGTGAAATGCTAGAAAACAAAATTTGTCTAAAAGATGAATTGCAATGCTGTACTACAGGGATGATTAGGCTATAAAAATAGTTATTGTACGTGGGAGGACAAAGAAACAAAAGAAAGACGTTACAGCAAAATAGGTCAAATATTTGCATTCAAATTGGTAGACGTTAAACTGTCTACCTCTCTGTGTTTTGTCTTTTATGTAGCCTTGCATAGTACATCCATAGATATATTAAAGAAGTAAGAGGGGTGATTTAATTGGCTATTATGTATTGTTAAAATAAATAATAGCAACACCATAATACTGGGGTGATTATTTAGATTTTTGTTGTTTCTGTCTGCCTTATTTCTTACTCCCATTGATACATTATTGTGTTTTCAGTTCTGACGAATGCAGAATGTCCAGAATGCAGCCAAACTCCATTCCTGCTGTCTCCACACCTGTTACTAGACTGTGCATCTTTTGTTGCTATATAAACCCTTTCAGTTTCCCGTTATTCTAGTATTTTTTGAAATAATTATTATTGTCCCACTGTGCTATAGAAATTTTGTGTCTACCTCAAGTTGGTTGTTGATCTCTTTGACACATTTCCTTTATGATCTCACAGATAAATTCTCTAGTGACCTGCCAACAACTGAAATGTGCTGTCTTGACGGTAGCTATTGAAGATAACGCTTCAGCCATTACTTCCCTGTTTTCTGTTGTTGTCAGCACCCACCTGCCCGATTCCCTCTGATGACCCCAGTGAACCTCTCAGGAAAAATAGTGTTAAAACTCCAGTAAATAATAATGCTCCTTTAAATTAAAATATTTTACCAATTTAACCTTCCTCTTTTTTTTCTTTTTTTTCTTTATCCTTTGTGCGCTTTCCAATTATATTTTTCAGCACTTTGCTTTGCTTATAATGGTTGTTTGTCAACCTGAACAAAGTCACGATTTTAGACAACTTCCATTTATCACATCATTGTGTTTTCAGTTATTTGAATTACTTAGATGATTAAATTTGAAGGGAAAGAATATGGTGCTTTGTTTCTGATCCAAAACCACAAAATGAAATATGTGGTGAACTTGCAGCTTTGCGTCTTTTTTTACATTTTTACTCATCCTCCTTCATCTGTCATTGTAACTCTAATGCATTTTGAGATACAAAATAGAAGACCTGAAGCCTGTGTCGTGGCTTCAGGTCTTCTATACTACTGTAACGAATGTTTCCCATCATCAACCACATAGACCTACCCTCAAAACCACGGCCTCAACGGTTTTTTACCGCTTCCACCTACTTCTTTGCTGTGTGTGTGTGTGTGCGCGCGCAAGAACTGCATGCAGCATGCAGCTGCTGAAAAAGCATCTGAAACCCTGATAGCATCATCACACAGGAAAGAAGCTAGAGAGCTAGACACTGGCTTGCGTTGCTAAATTTGGAGGAAAGGGGAGAAGTGGAGTTGAGTGCTGCACAAAATCGGTCTTATTGTGGAAAAGACAGATGTTCCGTGAGCATGGGAACCCATCAAACCTCTTCACTGTGGCTTTTTTTTGTTGAGGGCAGGAGCGTGTCCTCATCCAAAGTTTATCGCTACTAATTAGCAACGATGGGTGTGTAATGCGTGTAACTGAATATACACACAAAGGCTTTATGAACGTATGAAAGGGCGGGTGGAAGACTCGGCTATGTAGATATGCATTCACTCCCAATGTTTAGATACTAAAAATAATATCTGGTGATACGTCTACCCCCTTTTTATGATTTATTTGTATTCCAAGCAGGTGTCTGAGGCAATGGCATATTTTTGTTTCTTAATTATTGGTATTTCAGTAAAAGCAAGCATTCTTTTTTGTTTCAGTATACATTTTAGTTGTAAATTGCATAATATTCGGGGTTGCACAGTAGCGCAGTTGGTAGAACTGTTGCAGCAAGAAGCTTCTGGGTTTGATTCCCGGTCCCAGGTCTTTCTACATGGAGTTTGCATGTTTTCCCTGTGCATGGTGGGTTTTCTCCGGGTACTTTGGTTTTCTCCCACAGTCCAAAAACATGGTTGTCAGGTTAATTGGCCTCTCCAAAATTGCCCCTAGGTGTGAGTGTGTGTGTGCGTGGTTGTTTGTCCTGTGTATCTCTGTGTTGCCCTGCGACAGACTGGTGACCTGTCCAGGGTGACCCGGCCTCTCGACCGGAACGTTAGCTGGAGATAAGCACCAGCAACCCTCCTTACCCCATTAAGGGACAAGGGTGTAAAGAAAATGGATGGATGACATAATGATCACCTAAACTAAAAATACCACAATTGTTAAAGATTAAATTGAAAATACATTCAATATGAAACTTAGCCAAGTGTATGTGATCCATAAAATAAACACAAGTAAGGGAAATATGTATAAGGATAAACAATAGAGTACAGAATTATGCTAGTGTATTCCACCACATTTCCTTAGCTAAGTAAAACACTTTTGACTTCTTTCAGTCTTTCAATGAGTCTCTTGAAAGCATGAGAAAGGAAAGTTTCTGAAATGTGAAGTTTTGCCTCTATAAAGGGAAAGTTCCTTCATCCTAACTTTTTAGTAATAATTCCCAAGGCAAGAGATGCATATCTTCTCATAATCTGGTTTACCAATCATCTAATCTAATGTGCTGTGAGTGAACTTTGCTCACACCCCAAATCTTCTATCCTTGTCCCCTCTCCCATGCTCCCCCTTCCCCTTCTCTCTGACTCCACTCCTTTCATCACTCCACATCCGCAGGGGAGATGTAAAGCTTTTGGAGTAAATCAAGGCTCTCTCCTTCATAAACGCCTGTGCAATTAACTTGGCTCTTTCTCCCTCTGATTTACGGCAACCATGTTGGGGACTGGAGTCGGTCACAGGCCCTCTGGGTTTCAAAAGTAAAGACTCATTGGCTAACTTCCCTCACACTCTTTCGGAAACACACACTTATGCACACGCATTCACATATGGAACCACAAAAATTGCTCGCACATACGCAGACTCATTCACATCTGCTGCTCTGAAAAGAAAATGATGAGTGAAAGGAATAAAAGGGCAATGAGCGAAACAATGCGGCCTAATGACAGAGGAGCTGTTGACTGGAAGCTGCTGCTTCAATTCATCTGACATCGTGTCTCGCAAAAAAAAAAAGTAATTCACAAAACACTCATGTAAGCTATAAATTGAATCCATCCATCTACAGCACTTATGTAAAAATAATAATAATAAAAAACATTTTTATATCCTAATATAAAAGCATGCTGTAATTATATACATTTTTAAATGACAACAAATGTTCACATTTTAGGTTCAATACTTTCAAAACACTCAGTGTCTAAATGTTATGAAAATGATAGCCGACACAAAGTTTTTTGATTCTCATTGTGGTGCATGGAAATGTTATATTATTCAACCGGTATCCCTTTCCTATTCCCTTGTAATGAATTTCACAAGACACAAAGGGTAACTTAATGCACGTGATTTCATTCAAAATCATCGCAGTAGTTATGAAAAGTAGGCATAAATGTGACGATGTCAGCTGAAGTGAAAGAGATACTCAAATGTCTTACACGTGTTGCACAACCCTGCATGCTGAGTGGAGAACACCTGTAGTTTTGGTGGTTTTATTTCTTGAACTGGAACCAACTATACGGGTGTTTTGGACTTTGAAGTTTTCCATGGTATTATAACCCCTCTCTAAGCAAGTTCAGTAAGACTATTTGTAGGTTTACGGGGGCGGGGGTTTTGCAGAAATGATTGCATTTCTTTTTTTACTGTAAGGTATAACCTCGGATGTTTCATCCACCAACAGTAGTGCACTCTTAATCTGATTGCTCATAACTATGTTACCTTTTATTGTAAAGAAAAAAAAATGTAGCAAATATTCATCATCCATTTTTATGTTATATAAAACTATCAATATGTTCAATGAAAACAAAAATGAGCAAAACATGACACTATACTTAGTAATACGGGGAAAAAAATAGCCGAATGAGGCTGTGGGAAGTGGGACTAAGGTGAGCTTGTTGAGAAGATGGTGTTTCTGAAACAGCTTGTCTCATTTCTGAGAGAAGTACAGCAGAGTGTTGTGCTGAAGTGTACTTGAGCAAAATATTAACATATACCACACATTATGTCACTTAAAGTGTTGCAATAGATCTTTTTACGATTAAAGAGCTGCTTCTAAATGTGACTGAAAGCACTAGAGTTCATTATACACTCAGTTACTATTTGCCACATCATAGAATATATAATCACTCATACTTTCCATGTGACAGTAGTTTGGTTTTCTAAAATTAATTTGTTATTTCAGCCCACATATCCTATTTTAATGTATTCGTTGCATTTTTTCATGTAACTAGTATAACTGTTTCTGCTTACTAATTTAGTAAAAACAGAGGGGGGTGCAGACAGTGACAGATTTCTGATTTTGTATGCTGCATTTCTTCTTTTTTTTTTGTTCAGATCCTTTGTGTTCTGTTTTTAGAGAAGCTTCTAAATTTAGCTCAGAAACGTCCGTGATTTTAATCATTTGTTCCCGAACTAGCCTGTACCGATCAACTTTCACATCCTTCAAAGGCTTTGTACTTCAAATGTACCCACAAATCTCCCAGTTTGTCACGTTGCAACTCCCAGAACGTCTCTGATTCTATTTGTGTCTCTATCTATTTACTTAAATGCATTTCAAATGTATTGGCTAAGGCCCCTCCCAAAACCAACCCACATTTCCAAAGCCTGCTGCGCCCCCGACACACACACACACACACACACACACACACACACACACACACACACACACACACACACACACACACACACACAGATGCCCCTGAAAAATGCTGTGCCCTGCCCTTGTCTGGTACAGCAGCCTCACACACACTGGCTTCATTCTTCCATGCTATGGCCTGAGAAGGTTGATGTGTCTGTGTGTTACTGTGTGTTAGAGTGCATCGGTGCATACAGTGTAATGAGCATTGTGGGACGTCTGTTTGCGTGTATGTGCATGTGGAGTGCAGTGGATTAAAGGAAGCAGTTGTGTGTTTTATGTTTTTCTAGTGATTACGCCGTTATAGCATTTGTGGTCAAGGCATAGACTGCAGATGGACTTCATCCAAGCAGAAGGCTAATGTGCACATAACTATTTGCATGTGACAGACGCAGACAGAGCATGTCGGGATGTGTGCAGGACTATTCAGGCAGATGACCTTCTTCAACCACCTCTCATCTCCCGACCAATCCAGATCATCTCGATGTGCCCCTCCTCAAACTCTTCCACTCCATCTCACTGTGATCAGGCTTTTACACAATATTTGTAGTCAACCTGAAAGTAAAACACCCACCATTCCTGGATCTTAGGATCACTACTTTGAAGTTCATGACAGGGTATTTCATTTATTTTCAGCCATGCTTTGAGCTATTTCCAGCTGAGTGTTTGGGGTCATAGTGGTGCATTAGGATTCAAGACATACTTCAAGACTTACACAAACCTGCTCTTCTGACACAGCGTAACCAATTGTGTTCTAAAAAGATTTTTTTCATTCTTCTGTCTTCTGTGCGGCGCCTGCAGTGAAGCAACCAAGTAGCCATTTAACAATATAACCTTCTGTTTCATTGTGTTTACAGTTTTGTTCTCTTAATAACAATTATTTTTGCTACATGTAACCACACTGAGATCCAGTATTAAAATCATTGATTCCTTTGGGTTTCTTTGTGTGTAAAAAGCTGTTCCAGTAATCTTGAAGTAATCTTTAAAATCTATTTTTAGAAGTATAGTCATTTTTGTTATTTTGCCCGTGGATCTCCAGCAGATTATTTGTTGAAATGCATATGGCAGATAAATCGCTGTCTTTTTTACATAGCATTTAAAGATGAAGCTTTTAAAACCACTGTGCTTGACTATAACGATCTTCAGTAAAAATGTATGTTTTGTTTTGTTTTTGTTTTTGCTCTTTTTGCTAAGGTGCACTAAATGTAGCAATACTCCACAATGAAAGGAAAGAAAAGGAAAATCCAAAGCAGGATGTTTTGCTACAGCAACAAAAGTAGAAGAAAATATTCAGCTTTCCAGCACTTTTTCAAATATGTTTAAAAATTCTCAAAATAGTTTTTACAGTACCCTAATTTAAGTGTTTTATTCATGAAAACCACATTTAATTTAAGTATATTCATGCAATAGTGAAAAAATCTATTGCATTTTAATTGTAAATATATACAAATATGACCCATTTCTGTTAAACTCTATCCAAAATGATAAAGTCAAGTGAGATATGCTGAGTGTGTTGATCTTCACTAATTGAAACAAAAAATGGATACAAGAGAAATTTTTCTCTTGTATCTTGTAAACAAAAAAAGAACAAGAACTAACAAACATGGCTGGACGCAGGCACAAGTTCACATTTCCACCACACACATTGAGGAGGATGGTATGGAAACTATAATCTCAAAATATTGTGATATAACTACTGCATGTTTTAATGTGTGGGGATTGATTTTACTATTTCTTTTTACATATCATGATCAAGAATGGCAAAAATGTGCAGGATGTGGTAGCATAAAGGTTATAAAACATAAAACAAGATAACAAAAAACAGATTAAAAAACATAAAGTAAGTGTTTTTTTTTTTCTTTACTTTTTCACATGTTTGTTTTGGACTTTATGTGTACTGTCATTCAAACTGTATTATTTTCCATGCCCTGTTTGTTTTGCTTTCTTTAAAATGTAACAAAATGACTTTGCTCTGTGAATGGCAGGACTAGTGAAGGCATTTACATAACAAACTAAAATGTACCATGATGTGCCCTGACATGCTTAAACCCTAAACCTAAAGCTACCCTTGGCTTTCTCTTTTCTTCCACCACTTGGGCACTAAATCAGAGAGACAGAAACATAACAGCAGCTTACCTTGGTGTCAGCCCAAGGCACCAAGCGCTTTCTCCCCTCCCTACATCTTCACTTTGTAGCCCCTGCCAAACACTGTCACCCCAAATCTCCCACTAACCCGCCTCCTTATGGCAGCAGTGCTCACAAGGCGACCACAGTGGCATGGCGGAGCCACACGGCACCATCTGCTTCAGCAGGACACGTGGTGGAGGGAAAGGATGGGCTTCCTCCATGTGCACTATCCCCTCAACCTTCTTTATCCAAATCCTTTTCCCTGTTTGCCGCAGCCCCAACTCCCCCCAGCCCCCTCCACTTTCTGCCCTCCCTCTCAAAAAAAAAAAAAAATCCTGCTGATAATTTTTAAGGAATGAAGAGTCCCTCTGTGGTTGGATTTATGAACTCTTGTTGTAGTCATAGCAACCAGCTGCAACTTGTATTTTAGGAGGGGAACAGGGCGGAGTAAAAGGGATTTTGGGTGGGGAGACTGGTAGTGAAATCAATGTGTGTGTGCGTGTGTGTGCGTGTGTGTGTGTGTGTGTGTGTGTGTGTGTGTGTGTGTGTGTGTGTGTGTGCATGTGTGTGTTTTCATGGTGTTGGTAATGTTGTTGGGGGAGTCCTGAGGAGAAAGAAGAGGCATTGTTGTGTTGGCATTCAGTGTGTCAGCAAACCAGAGTAATTGCTTGGTCTTTATAAAAGGAGATGAGCAAAAAGCTTGAATGTGTGAGACGCTTTTTTTTTTTAAAAAAAAAAAAAGCTCCCATAATAGAGGATAAAGGGAATAAAACACTAGGTATTCATATTAACTGTTGTTGAATATTAATTTAGTCTTTTAGAGGAACATAATGAAGGGGTCAATTCAATATGCCTGCATGGAACCATGGGGAGGCAAATGTTATTTCTAGCTGTCCCTTCACAATACATTTTGGGTGCAAAGAACTTTTTATGTTTACCTCACGCTAGCACCTCCATATCATTTGCCACGTGTAAATTCAAGAAACATTCTGTGTGTGATCTGTTTACTGTCTCACTCGCTGTGTTTCTGCAGCTCACTCTGGGATGTATATATCTAGCTTTTAGCTTCTTATCAAGCTCTTGCAGCGCTCCCCGTAAAGCTCAAACTCAACCACTATACAGACATACTTGCTGTGAAAAAAGAGAGAAAGAGTAGAGAAATAGGAAGGGAGGGGAAAAAAAAAAACTCCTGACACCTCAGACTCCACTTCACAGCCAGTGAAGGAAGAAAGTGTGAGCAAGCCGCTAAGCCTTTCCTCCCCACAGCCGCCTGCAAGGTGAAGATATTGCTGCTCACATTTTGGACAGATGCTGAGATCCTTTTGCATTGTGTGTGTGCATATGTGTGTTTACTTCAGATCTTCATCTGTAGCTGAGAATTTTATATCTTTATTGTCTACGATTGTTTAATTCAGATAGTGTGGGGAGTTTTTTTTACAAGCTAAATATTCAAAACAAACATTTGGAAACAAAATTCCAAATGTTATGTTCCTCTTGAGTGAGATTTCAATTTGCACACCGTTGCAGGCAACTAAAAATTATGTCGACATTAAGGGAGAATTGGACACTTGCTGAGAACAATAGATGCTTGCTGAGGTCTATGTATCCCAAATGGCCAATTTTGAGAGCCTATAAATGGTTTTGTTATGCTCAAATTTCTAATTGCACAGCAGGACTGTTTGAGTGCACGCTATGAAAGGGTCTGTGATTGAGCTGCAAGGGGAATCAAAACAAACATACTGTTAAAAACGGTGGCCCTATTGGGTGTAAAGCTGTGCACTGTGTCAGACAGTAGCAGTATAATCAAACATGACATGATCCTATTGCCCTCCCGATGTCAATCGCTATTGGCGAACACTCCGGATCAGAGTGAGGCCAGGCAAAAGAGAGCGTAGTCATTACTGTTTGCAGAATGCAAAAAAAAAAAAGGATTTAAAAAAAGCTAAAAATAAAAACAGCAGATGAAATTACACAAAACGGATAACTTGGAGGAAGCCTTACTGTCTTGTCCAAACCCTAAACTCATGACTTATGCACTTTCATGTTGCATTATATTTAATTATACATCATGCTGGGGCAGCCCTTAACAGAGTCTGCATGCCTCACAGGTACAAACAGTTGAATAATTCAGCAGTTGGCATGTGGGGTAGGATGTGGTGTGAGTGCAGTGGGAGAAAAGCCCGCTGTTATTCAACTCTCAGCTTCATCTTGCTGCGGGACAAAATGGAGATTGAGGGAGGTTAAATATCTGATTTTTACCAGCTTGTCCCAGGCCTGAGCCACCGGAGGTACATGTATCCAGCAGAGAGAAAGAGAAAGAAGAAAAATACATCAATGTTTTGAGTTTACACCAGACTGACAGCAGCTGGGTGGTGTTTTATTTTTAATGCCAGTTCATGTCATCGGCAAACCACTTATGTGAGAATCAATTCAAACACAGACCAAGCTATAAAGCACACAGTTATGTCCAGAGTTTTAGACTTTACCACGTCACAAATGGAGATTTGACTGCTTTCTTTCCCGACCAAATCCATTACCGTTATCTGTGGATACCATATCATCGTAGACTCCCTCCATTAGGTGGGGGAAATTGCAAATGGAGTTTCGTGTAAGAAGGGAACCACAGATAAAAGAGAGAGGGAACAGTATATGTTGGTAATGGTGTTTTATTTTCTTTTATACCTTCTTATTTTAAGGAATTTTCTAGATTTGTGTAAACCAAATAAAATGAAATCCAGCTGCTGTAATCTAAGTTACAATGGGTGTTGTATGTATGTTTGATGCTTCTTTTTCTGCCTCCTTTTAAAAAAAAAACAACAAATGACATAAAACATAGACTGCCCAAAATGAGTCTGAAAACTTGATCGTTTTGCAAAATAACAGTGGGAAAAGGCAAACCTAGAAAAACCTATTTCAGCCCTGTTTTCTATGGCTTTCGCAACATTGAATGCCTAACTGAGGCATAAATTCAGCTGGCGTTCTTTTACAGAGAGACAAAATTGGGGCAGAATGAAAGCTGTCTTTTCCATTCGTCACAGATATAACCAGCGTGATTTGGCAGAGGATCGTCAGCGCGGCTTACAGAGCTTCTCTTCATTGAATTCTGAACTGAGGGAAAGTATCAGTTTTGTTCACAACAGCCATTAGATTAAATCGCACCCACAGATGTTATGGTCAGATGTAAAATCTGACTTTTTGAATAGTTTTATATTCTGAGGCTCACGGTTTGGTAAAGCAATCATTCAGCTTGAACCTTTCAAGGTTTCTCATGCTACACCCACAAACTTCAATGTGTTTTTTTTACTGACATTTTATTTGACAGACCAACACAATGTAGCACAGAACTGCAAAATGAAGGGGAAATGAACATCTTTATTTGTAAAAATTGAAAATACAGATTTTCAATGCACTCTTAAAAGTCTGGAATTGAGTTTCAGTGACCAGATCTGGATGTGTATAGAAAATATTTACATTTTTAGATGCATTTTCTTTCTCTCCTCGTGCCTTTGTTCCTCATTTGTATTATTCACTTATTGGGTTTTTTGTCATTTGTTCGTTCATTCCTTCCTTCCTTCCTTCCCTCTTTCCTTCCATTCTTTCTTTCTTCTTTCCTTCCTTCTTTTGTTCCTTCCTTCCAGGTGGCAAGTTATATGCTAGTTAGATTTGTCTTATTTTTGTGACATTTGGTTCACACTCCTCAAACACAGTTTGTTGTTTGGCAGCTGCTATTAAACAAGAAGTAGAAGAACCTAAATGACAGCATCACTCTTGGCACATTTGGTCAACCACACCTCCTCTCTAAGATAGGACTTGCTGTTGATTCCTAATTCAGAGATGCTCTCAACAGTTCTCACTTGGAACTAGTACTTAGTAGCAGAAACATTTAGGCCAGGATAGATGTCTTTTAGAGGACTGAGGATGTTTGAGAAAACAGGCCCCTGATTATTTGACACTGACTCTTGAGGACTGGAGTTGCAGACCGCTGTTCACTGAGAGTTTAGCCAATTTTACCAATCTGATACATATACATAAAAACTGGGTTTGATTAATCCTGTTCTTGCTTTGAAAGGTTTCCTTAGCTATTCAGATTTGTTCTCACTGTTTTAATTCAAAAATTGAAACATAAATAAATGTACATATAAAATGTACTCATCTAGCACACTAAACTGTAGTCAAAGCTGCAAAAAAAGGGTATTGTACTTCCACAGTGCTGGCACACTTTGGGAAAAGACAGGCTACAAACACGATATGAAAAAAAGATGCTTGTAGTAAGATTTTAGTGTTTCCAGCTGCCGTCTCTGCTGACTGTGCTGGGAGGAAGCATTGGATGCACAGCGGGAGACAAAACTGGGTGGAATGTGTTCTGCTCCTTAGTGGTTCCTGCTGAAATTCAACAATGAAAGGGGAACTTTGGGTATCTGTGCCATCATCTTCTCTAGTTGTAGTAAGTGCAAGAAGAAAGGATGACTTTGCCTGTGGCTTGTTGGATATAGCACTATTCTATTAGTTTAAATCTTTTGGAATTCATTGCGATGTACTAAAAGTAAATTCAGGAAGCATGTGTTTTATTTGAATCAGACCCCAGGGGAGAGATAATAGTCACTTCTGTTTTGGATTCTTCCCCCATCCCCAAATCTTACTCCTTTACTTTATCACTGAGAATGATAGAAAAGTGTAAGAGACTGACCAGTATGTGATAAATAGAGATTAGTTATGGGACAGATAAAAGGGGAGGGAGGGAGTGAATGGGAAAGAACTGTGCATATGAGAGGAATGGATGTAAGGAACTGAAAGCATCCGGAATAAATTCCCAGAAATGACCACGCATGGCTGAGCTGAACTGGCCTGAATCTGGGAGGTGGAGGGTGGAGGGTGGAGGGGGGCTGGAGGAGTTGAGAGGCTCTGCATGTCCAGCTGGACAGAAAAAAAGAGGGAGAGGCCCCCAAGCACTGACAGGTGTAGCCTTCCACTCCAGCTGAGGCCACACAGCTGACCTGGATCTCTGGATATTTGTCTTTATGTATATTTTTCTCTTGCTCCCTCTGCCGAAACATGTGCTGACTTAAACTCCAGAAGCTCCTCTCATAACAATGTGCAGTACTTGCTCTCTGTTCTTCAAGTAGTCATCCAAGTTTCCCATTCAAAGAACCGATGATTTTTATGACCAGATAGGCCTCCTCCGTATTGTATTAGGCCCTTGTTTGTGTTCAAAGCTGCCTGCGTTACAACGGTCATAACTTCAAAACTCTAGGGATAAAGGCATGGTGAATAATCATCAGCAATACTTACGTAGGCTTTGAGATTTGAACAACGCTCAGTTGATGGTTATGGGCCCAGTGCAGAATATTTGGGTTCATTTCTGACCATTCCCTGTAGATGGCCCAACTGAATTTGCCAGTAGATCAGCAGTTTCCCACTTGACACCAACAATGATGCCACATTTAAAGCTTCTTCGGTTCCCTTTCTTTTTATATATTTGAAGCCATTCTTACTGGACAGGATATTAAAACTTTTTTACTGTTTTGCTTTTTATAGAGTATAGTTCATCCATCCATTGGACATACCTGCTTATCCATGAAGGGATCACTGGGCTCTATCTCCAGTATCTGCACAGACAACAGAAAGACTTAATACATAAATTTAGTATCCCATTTGCACAACAAGTATATATATTTTTTCTAGAGGTACAATCTTAAAAAGAGTGATTGGTGGTGCTAGTTTGGGTTTCATGCTCTGACCGTCTGTTTTTCTTTACTTCATTCTGAATGGCCTCTCTTCTTTTTGTGTTGTCTGTGGCATTGTTTTCAAAATGTTGGAATAACATTGTGAAAACACAATGTTATTTGACAACCAAGCCTAGCTAAACAATCACTAGGAACAAAACTGGAAAACCAAAGCTATAAGGTACCAATCAAAAAAGGGATTTGCTTTAAGAAAAAACAAAGTACACAGATATGTATATGGCTTGAAATTGTTGTAATTGTCATGATGCAAACTTAGTCATTTATCAGGCAAATATACTTTATTGGGTGCAGTTCTGTTTGGTCCATTCCAAAGAAGATATGATACATATCCTATGGCGGGTGTCACCTTTGGCTGAGACATGAATTATGGGATGACAGCAAATGTCTCATAATAAATTCACAATCAGGCTATAACAATTAGACATCTTAGATCTCAAGACCCAACGGACACCACAGAGTAGCTGCCAATAATGTGATGAATGCAATTGCCATAGGGATATAAACCAAGTGGATAATAAGACAGTAATGATGCAATAAGACTCCCAAGGCTTATCTTTGCATGTCGTAATTCTTGGCATTGTCAGTGCTTCTGAAATTTAAACCACTTTTCCCATAACTTTCACTGCTTCCCACCCTAAAGAGAACAAAGCTCTTTTAATCAAAGCCCCCCTCCTTCCCATCCCCCAGCTTTTGTCTTTGCAAGATGAAAAATAAGCTGAAGTGATCTTGTTCATTCACTCCAATCCGAAGCTTCAGTCCTGTTTACAACAACAATATAGCTGACTATATCTGTTGTCCATTGATTTACAAGAATTTAAACATTTCCAAGTAAATTTCATTGACGACTCAGGATGTTTGATGTAAAACAGTAGCTTCTTATTTCCCTGGCAGCAATTTCTGTTCTAGCTACCCAATTAATTATTAGATTCAACATAGTAATGATTAACTGTGGTTAAAACGATACCCACATGACATTCAATAGATGGCTTATGGTTATTGCAGCTTTTCTTTTTAGTATCATGCTGCGCAGAAGATCACTCCCAATCCTCTTCATGTGAAATGTCATTATATTACCATATTTCAATAAATTTACGTTTTTATATTTTAAAAATTATCCTTTTTTCTGTTTCATCACCCAGACTACTTTACCATGTACAAATGTCAACAAAATTAAAACAAGCCTCGAATTAATTCAGTTTGCTATCCCCGCCTAATTAGGGGATGTGACTCTAACCATAATGAAAAGAATGAGTATTCCAAATATGACAAGTAGAAATGATAAGGTCAGTGCTGTTGAACAAAGAGAGTTTATTTTCCACAAATTGACAAAGGAGGAGGTTGCACTCATGTTCAATTAGCAATGAACTGGAGCAAGTGGATGAGAACAGATTGATTTGCAGTTAGCAACTAAATTAATCTCACCTTGTAAAGCAGGCAAGAGGAAAAACACAAAGGCTGTCAAGATTCAATGAAAAGCTTTTTGGAAGTCATGTTTACTCCTTGTCAGATGTTTTTAGTGTAATGTGCTGATCTTAACAGCTCTGCGTTTCCATGCCTAACATGTGTTTTATACAGATATGTGCATAAATGTAATGTCCCTAAATGCATCACGTTTATGTCTATGTCTTGGGAAAATTGTGACATTAATTAGTTTCTACATTTCTAGGCATTTTTGCAAAGTAGTGGTTTGTCTGTTTTGCATTTTCTTGTCGATTCCAGAATACAAAAACCTCCCTCAAAAGGAAACATTTCTGTAAGCACTTCTGTTAACACTTACCACTAAACTGCACAACTTTTATTACTTTGGGGACCGGCGTTTTTGGCTTTGTTGTCATATTTGTCCATTTCCACAAAATGTGCAAAAGTGTGAGCAACTGTGGATACACACATACGCACTTCAATGCACACAACCAAGCCTCCTCTTGCACGTACGACCCATACTCATCCAACTGCACACGCACGTACACTCCGGTGGATACTATCAGTCGTGCTCAGCTGAGGCTCCGGGCCTGTCCGGTCCCCACGGCGTAGAGCTGACCAGGGGAGAAAAAGCTTATCTCACCCCCAGGTCCTTCCCTCGGCCCCAAGCCTTGGCTTCAGCAGCAAGTCGGCAGATGTCATGCAGGCCCCTGGCGTGGCGCATTTGTAGTGGCCAAGCATATAGCGTACAACGCTTAAGGGACAGACATTTCAACGAGACAGACGATCCTGCCTGCCTGTGCCTCTGCGTGTAAATGCATGTGGTTGTGCCGACCACACAGCAGATGGAGGTAAAGGCTCTTAAAATGACCGACTCGCAACTGTCCCACCTGAATAGGTTGGCTGAACGTTAATCATGCTTGATGTTCTGAACACAGTCAGTGATATGTTAGATTGTGAAAAGAAAGAGATCAGAATAACCATGATGTGTTGTGCATTTCAAAAATATGTATACCTACAAAATCAATATTTCAAAGATCCATGTATTTTATTAGGGTTTTACATGGTATAAACCAATAAAAAGCAGCACATAATTGTTCAGTGGGAGAGAAGTGAAAACATTTTTAAACAAATAAAATCAGAAAACTGTGGTGTTTATTGACATGAAACTTGTCAGAATCAACTATGTTCAACTACCTGCTCTCTGCAAGCTCAGCAAATTTAGAGGATACATTTGCTTCCTACTCTTATTTGCAAAGTAGCTCATGCTCAGTCATATGTGATGTAGGTCATGTCTGGACTTTGAGTGGGCCTTTTAATGAATTAATATGCTTTGATTTAAACCATTCCGTTGTAGCTCTGATCCTCGTCCAGCTGAAAGGTGAATTAACGGGCTGCGTTCCCTGTCCATGCAGAAATAGACTTGTGAGATGTGAGCATTCAGCCTCACATGGTATTTTTTTTTTTTTACGTCGGCCAAAATATTTAATTTTGTCCAACATGTAAAAACACCAAAGACAGTGTTTTTACATGTTTACATGTTTTTTGTATCGCCTACATGGCTTGTTGAAAATGAGTGTGAGTTTTCTAATGTCTGACTTTCATCAGTGACTTTCTCCTTGCCACGCTTCCATATATTTGTGGGGTTTACAATTTAGCAGTTGCTGTTTTAGATTATCTAAGCCAAGCAGTAGATCTCTGTGGCTTCTCCAGAGTGACCACTGGCCTCTTGGCTGCTTCGCAAGACCAGGTTGCTCGGCATGTCAGTTCAGGAAGACGGCCACATTTTGGTAGGTTTGAGCAAAGATGTGTCTAACAATCTAAGAATTGTGAAATATTACTTTTGCTTTTAGATAAGAGCTTGAAATGATGCTCTTTGAGAATCTTACAACCTGGATGTTCCAACTTTTTTCCTGGCTTAGTATGTCTCATGGTCTTGATGATTAGTTCAATTATGTTCTCTAACAAAAGAGGACTTCACAGAAGGTCTTATACATGTATTAAATTTTGCAGAGAGAGGTACCTAATTTATAAATAAGTCAACTTCTTCATGCCTTATACTGTTTTATTTATAAAAGTGTAATAAACCATGTTGTATTTTTTTTCCATTTTACAATTATGCATTATCATGGTGCTGATAAAAAAAAATATGAACATTTGTGGTTGCTCCAAAACAAAATGTGAAAAGTACTAAATGTAAATATGTTTTTCTGATATCCTGTACAAAGATACACTAAGCTGTGCAGTTTTACAGAAATAGAGCTCACGTAATGTTTGGAGATACGTTCACACAATGCTGAACTGTCTCAAATTCTGGAATTAACAGCCATAAAATCTTTATGAAACATTGCTCCATTATCACCAATCATAATCAACTTCCTTCTCACAAAACTGGTTTGTTTTTATTAGACAGTGAATGTGAGAACAGGTGTTTTGGAATCCATGTCTGAAAGCTCATATGCAAGAATTACGGATATGAGGTTAACATCTTTGAAAAGCTTCTTTCATCTCGGCGCATTATGCTAAGTATCCACAAAACATTGCTCTAAATATAGGGCTACAGCACATTACAGATTAGCCTGTGTCGTGATGGGCGTTTTAATATGGCAGCACAGTGCTGTCTTCTTTTGATTGGTAGTGCTTGGAACTCCACAACTAAAATAAGATAAATGGGGGTTTTTGTCTTTGGAAAAAAAAATCTCATGTGCTGAAAACATTTGGACAAACCTGAATTAGAATTAGCCTTTCCGAGGGACTGCAGAGGAATAAAAGTGATGCCACTGGAGTTTATTTTTTGAGTGTGGGCATCTTCCCCTTGGCTGTTTGAAGGTATTAAATAGAGAATGACATCTTAGCTCTCTGGGCAAACTCTAATCACAGAAGCTCACAGCCAATGAAAACATTGACTTGCTCGATTTTGCTCAAGTCCTGTTTCAGCAAAGACATCCTTCCTCTAATACCGCAGTTTTTTTTTTTTTTTTTTTTACCTTTGATGTGCAATCACACATTCACATGTGTCCCGCTCACAGACTCACCCAAGCACAATACATTTGCTGAAATAAAGTCACTGCAGTGTATGTGACCCATTTTGCAGAGGCAGGGCTTTGCTTTCATAACAGTGGAGTGTGAGGGAACAAGCAAGTGTATGAATGCATAAATGGTAAATTCTTGCGCCGGGATGCTGCTGCACAACAAGCTTTTAAATCTTGAAAAGAAAATCATAGGTTGGTTTCTGGTAAGAAACGCTACTGTCATGCGTCCAGTAATAACGCTGTTAGTCATACTTTACTGAGGTTATGGGCTAGACAGAATCAAAAGCGATACCAAAAGGTGAGAAAAAGGGGAAACATTATAATCTGTTACAAAAATAAAAATATATTGTACGGCGTGTAATGTGCAATATATTTCATGTTTCTCAAGTGTGGCGACAAGCCTCAAAACCCTTAAACATGCTCCTCGAGCAGTTAATAATCACTGTTTCATGGTGTTGGAGGACCAAAGCGTAGATAATGTTTTGTATTGAGATAACGCCTTGCCTTATTCCTGCCGCCTCGCGTTAGCACAGGAGACAAAACGGAACAGGAGCATCGCCTTGAAGCCATCCAAATGAGGGTGTCTGCAATGGAGTGAAGTGAACTGAAGTGAAGAAGGAGGTGGAGAAGGCAGGAGAGGGAAGTGGAGAGCTGTGGGGGTGAGGGGTGGGAGGCAAGTGCCACAAAAATCAGGGAGAGGCTGTTCGACCCTCGCGGCGCATTACGGCAGCAGTCAAGTGAATGTGAAAACAAGGGAAAGCTTTGCGGAATATCGATTTAATGCTGCAGCCTGAGCAGGGGGAAGATGCGTGCTCCAGATTACATGCGCTCTATTTCCCACCCATACAGGATCCTTGAGCTCCTCTGTCTCCACACTCTGGAGGACCACAGAGAGACGGGGAGAGGATGCTCTTTTATGTGCCGTTTCCCTCTGTGAAGTCCAACTGTGTAAAGAATTAATGCGGAAATAAAGAAAACTGCGGGAGAACACAAATAGTAGGAACATTTTATGCTAATTTGAGGTATTTCAAAGAGAATAAAAAAGAGGCCACTTTCTGGTGGTTACCTCCATATCTATGGATTGTCTCCTTCTCTTTTAATTATCTCCACATCTCCTAAATAATAAATCAGCTTGGGACCTTATCAGGATGAAAGAAATCTATAGCAGAACCAGTGTAGATCTTGCCATAGCAGCAAAGCAGGAGGGTAATCTTTCAAACTGGCCTTTAGTTCTCTTGAAAGTGAAAATGTAAACGTGTAAATGTCATTAACTGTGAGATATGTGTGATCGGAAAGTTCCACTTTTTTTCTTAGTGTTTATCATGTTTGAGAACATAAGTTGCCTTTGTGCTCTACAGAAGATGACTCCATCAAATATATTAAGAAAATAAATTCTTAATAAGCAACAATGGACCCATTAATGAAGATAATTATCCATGAAAACTATTCTGCAGATCGTGCTGGATGGATCACAAATAGTGTCATGTAGAAATATTCTAAATGCTAATGAAACTTTTACTTTTCACACTACATCAAAAGTCAAGTCAGACCCCCCATTCATATATATGTGCTGAACTCAAGGACTATTTTATTATATATTAAGGAATTTGAACTGTACGTAATAATTTCAAGTTCAAACGTTGCAATGGTTCGACTGGCTAAACCTGTACTAGGATAGTTGCTATATTTTGCAGTATGCTGTTTAAGTGCTATGCATTCAGCACCAGCATATCGGTAATGTATTTAGCCAGTTACACTAACTCACATCTTTTTAGATCAGATGTGAGGACATCGTTCAATGGTTAAAAAAAACAAAAACTGGCAGAATAATATTGTGTTTACTTATAATAAATACTGTCATCACAATTTTCAGCAACACTATAGCAATTAAATACTAGCTGTGCTTGAATCTGATTGGCTTCCCTGCCTGGACATCCCCACCAGAGCAGATTGTGGAGTAAAGAGAATAAATGTTCAGAAAAGCATGCAGCTAAAGGTAATCTGAGCCAGTGATGTTTACCAAATATAGGTCAGGATTTTCCTAATATATAGTCACATACACTTGTCCGACAAGTTAAAATGAAAATATTCTTGTCTGCCTGTCTTTCTATCTATATGAAGATGTATAGGTATAGATATTTATTTATTTTAACTTGTCAGACATGCTTACATGTATCTTGACTTCTTACCAAATCTGTCTCTGTGGGATTTGATCAGTGGGATTAGCTTATTGTACATGTCTTCTACTTCTACTTAAGCTCCTGTCACAGTTGACATCCAACGTCACAACGTCAAACATAACTTCATTAATTTCACATGTACTCTTGGTATTTGTGTTATCCCTGGAGTCAGCAACTGTTTTCTTTCTCACCTCACCCCAAAGATGTAAAAGCCTGGTGAAAAGTCAAAATATTAGTTTTTTTGTTTGTTTCTTTAAAATTACAACAAACTTCCTTGAGCTATTTGAGGTCTGGAATTACAGGGTTTTTATTTTTATTTTTACAAAGCTTTTATCATTTTCTGCAAAGAAAGTCTCAAAATGAATTATTAGAATTAGGAAAGGCTGCTAGCATTTTATGAAATAAAACTTTTGATTTAAATGCATCAGCAAAATTACAGGGACTAAAGATTTTGATGTGGCTTTTTAATCTTTTCAAGAGTTGCATAAATAGGGTGGAAACGCAAGGGACGGTCCAATAAATCAAATTGCTATAAATTATATTGAGGCAAAGTTTAAAGCCTTAGCCATTTATTGAAAGAGTAGCAAACTGATTTTTCTTTTCTTTTTTTACATTTATTGTACTACTAAAACTATTTTAAATGTATCCAGGAAACCAGCCAGGAAATTGAGGGTGTAAATGTTCCTCTTTCACCCTTGACCAAAGAGGCGAACCAGTGGATAAAAAAGCATAACATCTCAATACCAATTTGTTACTTATGCTCTCCTACCGCCCACCCCCTACCCGCTCTTGCCATGTCGAAAATTATGAACACTCAGACTCGCACATTCTTGCGCACAGCCAAGTGAGGAGGCGCCTGCGCGTCCGTCCTGGGCCAATGGCGCACAGGGCAGCCTTATCATACTTCTACCCGACTGGCCAATGGCGCAGCGCTCCCCGCTCACATGACGCCTTTCTGTGCGCTCTCCAGTCCTTTCAGGCGCTCAATCCCGGCGAGTGCAGGCATCACTGAAGACCTGACATCGGAGGAAATCGGACGTCCGCTCTTCTCTCCCTGAAACTGACTTGACCAGGTTGTTCGTCTTAAACAAACTTTTATCTCCTTACGATGAAGGCTGACCAAGCGCTCCGGCCGGCGGAGGATGAGCGCCGCTTTTTGCCGCTGGAAGAGACTTTTTTTGTGTCCAACCCGGGGGGGGGAATAGGCAGACAGCGAGACAATAACACCCCCGAAGTTATTGTAATAAATTGTAAGTGGCGAGATATAATATTTTCCCTTTTTCTGGCTGATCTTGTTCGCAAAAGTAAAGACTTGAAATCAACTTCCATTTTCAAATGCATGACTTGTTTCACTTTTGCATGGCATAAGTTCTGTTCTTTTTTATAGTTAATTTAAATAGATATTTAGACATAAATATCTATTTAAATATTTATAAAAAACCTACCTTCACATGCTGGTGTATCATAATACATTTGACTTAAGTTCAAGTTTGAATAATCTGAGTTTGCTTGTTTGTTTTTTTTCCTGTCTCTGCTGTCGGCATTCTTTGTGTGTGTCTCTGTGAATGTCCTCATTGTGAATGTGTGGCTGTCTCCGCGCAGCGCCATAGAATGAAATATAGATAAAAAGCACACAGTAAACCCGCTGACCCCAGTCAGGCAGGCAGACAGGCTGGCAGGCTGTGCAACCGGTCCACACGGCTCAATGAGGACAATTAAGGGGGGCCGACAGGAGAAATAAATGGAGCACTTGAGGCGCACTGGAACAGGTCTGCACTTCACTTCAAACCGCCTGACAGAGATGAAGGTGAATTTTAAGGGTTATATCGAGATAAAAAAAAAAATAGTTTTCCCTCCCCCCCTCCTCCTTCTTACTTGTTAAGTAAAGTACCTTAAATGTCAAATTTCAGTGAATTGGATTTCACCTTATGCACCTTATGGGGTCATGTCATTCAGTGAACCTTTTTATTGATTGGAAATTAGAGGGTGCTGGGGGTCATAGGTGGGAGGAGGGAGTACAACATGTATGTACGCTCCAGAGTCAAAAAATTGGTGCCCTCAGATTTTTTACATTTTTTCTGATTCTTTTTTTTTTTGTACCTACTACACAATCAGAGGGAAAGAGCAGGGGACTGGGGCCATTTGATGTTTTGAAAGGCTTCAGATGGCTTTAATTAGGACCTATAAAATCTGTCTGCCCCGTTCTCTCAGGCAGCGGTCTGGAAAAGCAAGAAAGGGAGGGGAAACGGGCAAGAGGAGAGAAGGAGGGGAAAAAAAGAAAAGCAAACCCGACACAGAAAGTCACTTCAGTGGCGGACCGTCTAATCAAAATTTTATAACCCTCCTCTTTTTCTTCTTGTCGCTCCCTCCCTAGACTCCCACCCTCTGTTTCTTGATGCTGGTGGTATGTAGGCAGCGCTTCTTATTCCCCTCTTTGTCTGGCTGCTGTCTTATCTACTCTCACCCACCCCATCCTCCCACCAACCCTCAAACCTAACTATCGCCTACAGTACGCCGACCCCAGACACCTGAAGCCTAGACATGATGATCAAGAGAAGTTTCAGTCTGTCTGAAGTGCAGCCAGTTTGTTTTTAGGTTTCCGTCTTCTCCTCCCACATTTTCCCCGCTCCCGTTCTCTTGCTGGCCTGGCTTGCCCTGCCTGTCCTTTGCTCCTCAACCCCGAATCAAGACGCGTTATGTTGTTTGTGAGTTTCTGTGTTTGCATGCAGAAAAGGGTTGCAGTTTCAGTGCTACTGTGCTGCTGTCGCCGTGCAGCCTGTATGGATATTGGATGAATGTGGGTGAGTCACAGAGCTGCAATAGACACACACGCAAACACACTCTCATGAGGAAACATCAAAGACTTCTTCTGCCTTCCATTGTGTGAGTGTGTCGGATGTAGATTCTACTTTGTGTTCTCCAGGCAAGCATATGTATAAATGTAGAGTTTTTGGTGGTATGCGCTGTTATTCGCTTTACATTTTTTGTCTAGTTTTACTATTGGTACAATTTTGTTTCCAAACAAACCACAGGAAACTTTGATCCATGATTATTATTTTTTAAAATCTTTTTTTAAGTTCTTTCTTTTTTGGCTAATTTAAATGTCGATGTGGAATATGGTCCATAAAACATCAGAACACCATTATTCAAACAGTAAAGTTAAGTTCATTTTAAGTCTCGGTTGAGCACTCCATCGCTTGAACAAAGACTGATTGATGGCGCAGAGAAGTCCTTACAATGGCCCGCCGCAAGCATAATTCTGTTGAATAGTCATAGACAAAACAACATTGCTCCATCTGAAAAACACACATAAATATGGGGAAAAAAGAAAAAAAAAATATATATGTATATAAAGATATATTTCTTATTTCCATATGTATTAGAGAGAGGATTGTTAACTCTGAACATCTGAGCTGACCAGTTGCAAAATTTGGATAGTACCTATGAGCTAAATTAAGTAATATTTCTAACATTTTGAAACCACTAAGAAAGACGAGGCATAAAAACATTTCTATAGACATCCTCTGTTAAGGTAATGATTAAGGTCTGCTAGAATCTGATTTCTAAATATATATTATGGCAAGCTAAAACATATTTAAGTTCCAAAATGGCAGAGATATATTTCTTTAACAGATTTGTCTTCCATTTGAGCTTCTCTTTGTTTCTCAATGCGTGTTGGATGTTGATTACGTCATTTTGTGTCTTACTGTATAGCTATCAAAATATTAAGATGGGTTGCTTTGCAGAATAATGGTAGTTGGGTTAATTATTGATCTTGTCCTTAGAAAATATGCTCCATTAAACATCAGTGTCTTGTTATTATTAAACCACAGTTAGTTAGGTCTTTAAGTATCAACTGAGTGCTCATCGCTTGAACAAAGGCTGATTTGACTCACTGTGAGGCTTATACAATGGCGCACTATTTCTAATATTGAATTTAAGTAATATAGAAAATACCTTTTTCCTTTTAATCTAAATGTGTATGTGTGATTGAAGAAGCGATGACAAGATGTCCACCTAAATGCATTATTGATTTACAAATGTAGTTAGAGGGCGATGGGGCTTGATCAAATGAGCGAGCTGGATGGATGGATTTTATTTTTCCTTATAAATTAAGAATAAGGACTGGTCAAACTTAAAGACTCATGATGTCCATGAATATGAAGTGTTTGATGGGGGATTGTCTCTAGTTTGTCGTGAAGGTCTTTTAACACATGAAATGGAGAAAATATTAAGTGCAAAAATATATCAAAATTTCAGTTAGTGATTACACTTGTTTTTGAAAGATTTACCTTCAACCGTCCTTCCCTCTTGCACATCTCTTTGTTTCTTGATGTTTGTTGGGTGAGATTATAACATTTTGTATCTCACAAGTTTGGTATGCCTTAAAGTAATTTGCCTCGAATAAAATATCTTGTTGGTTTTGCTTTTATTTAGAAGAAATATGGTATTTATTGAAGACTCACAAATAAGATTTTATAGGTCCCAACATTTTCGATAATATTCCTTCGCTTGAGCAAATTCTTGAAGCTTCTGAAGTGGCTTGTCTGGACCAAAATTTTAATGACTAGGTATAGAAAATATTAAATTATCTTCTGTTTAAAAATGTAAATCTATTTGAAGGGTAAAAGACATCCATGTGAAGACCTCATTTGATATTTCAATGTGGTTACTTTGAAGCTCGGATGTCAGTGTTTTTGTTCAGGGCAAATTTGGATAGGTTGGATGAACTAAAAATTCAATGTTAAATTTAATATCAAATAAAGAAAAGGACAGCTTCACCTGAAATAGCCATAAAAAGATGTCATCATCTTTAAGTTGATGATTAATATCTTGTGGAATTTGAAATCTATATATACGTTAGGCCTACAAGATTAAGGATTATGGACATTTGACAGATTTATCTTCAAAGCTTTTGCCATTAGACGCCTCTTTGTTTTTGCCTTTTTGTTGGTTGTGCATTACATCATTTTATTTCAGATGGGTTAGCTAGACACTAAGCTAGCTTGCCTCACAGAAAACGGTTGATCAGTCTTTGTTAGACACTCGTTGAGAAAGGAGATATTTTTAGCATGCCACCAGTTGTTTTTCTCAAATGTGTCCATTTTTGATAAACTTGTTTATCTGAGGATTATCCCCCGAACAACTGGAGTGGGGTGAGCGGGAGGGGGGGAGGGCGGGAGGTTGCTCTCGCTGTGCATCAATAACGTAATCTGCTCAAATGGGATGTTTTTGAAGAACAAGTGTCTGTAAAATCTGTCACCGTGCTCCAGTTGTAGTTCTTCCTCTTGTTTTGTGTTTGTTTTCTGGAACTCTTTGCATCATCGCATCAGGGAGGTATGGGGTCTGTGTCTTCTTCTACCACCACCCTTTGAAGGGGGAAGTAATAAAAAGCTCAATGGGTGCAACAAGCTGTTCCTCCCTCCTAGACTTTGAGGCTCTCTACCTGGAGATGAATAGGAGGCCCCTCTGTATCGAAGGAGAAAAAGAGAGCAGTTTATTGAAGGCTGAAGATGAGGAGGAGGTGCATTATAGCTTATAGACACTTGGTGTGAAATTGTCTAGCAGTGCCGTTTTCGGAAAGTGCTTTTCAGTTGAACTTATTCCAATGTTTTGATCACACAATAGCTCGTACAGAGCCCCTTCTCTACCCTGGGCCCAACACACAGACAACATGCAAAATCTAGACAGGTCATTGGCTGTTTAGGTAATGTTAACAAATTGTGTAGTTAAATCCTGCATAAGGTAAAGACGGTTTTCACACCTTGATAACACAACATTCATGGTAATAATGCTGAACAATCACAAAGCTGCAGATTAAGATTTTGGCAGCCAGATTTATGCATGAAGAAGTGAAGTCATGGTCAGGAATGTAAATGGTGGAGTCATTCAATTACAATCATACCCTTTCCTGGGAAATGTCCCCAGCCGTGAAGAGGTTAATTGTTTTTGAATCTCCATCCGAGGGGAGAAAATAGAGGAACAGGACGGATAATTGAGCTGCTGATAGTTGAGTGGGTTATGGATTACTGTCCCTTCTCCAAAGGAGAAAAGAAAAGGAGGTGACCAGGAGAGGAAGGAGAGAAGGGGGAAAAGGAAGGAAGGGGGCGTGAAAGACTCGCTTGTGCGATGCAGCCGCGGGGGCCGTCTGGCCTCCTTAGGAAGAAGGAGAACTCCGATCCTGTTTAGCCCACGAGGTGACCCTTGGCCCCTTCACTTGCTCCTCCCTGCTCCAGGTGCAAGTCCTCACTGCTGGCAGCTCACACACAGACACTCATTGCGAGCCAATTCCTCATACACACTGCACGGAGGGGGGAAACGGCACATGAAAATGCAGCTCCCTTTCACATTTTTCACCCCCCTCACTTCTTTTTTCTACATGCTACTCTATTGTCTGGGGTTAAAGATCCAAACCTGCCTGTGCAGATGGGGTAAGTGCTGCCATAATATTTTTCCTCCAACCAAGAAGATGGATAACTCTTTTTAAGAGGGGAGTAAATGAGACTTTTACATGGTGTAATAATCACAGAAGTGCTAATCAGAGGGATGTCATTTATAATTACTACAGTGTTGGATATCGCCACAGAAAACTACCTCAGGCCATTAGCAAAAGTTTCCCGATGTTATTAATGGGTGTTAATAAAATTCACGAAAGCCCAGATTGAATGAGCCCTTTGCATGGCCCACTGGTTAAAGCACTGTAAGGTTAATGAACCAATTTACATACTTTCTGCCGCCATCTGGGTGGAGTGACGAGGCAGATGCTTCCCTGCGCTGCACTGCGTTGTTCAACATGGAGGAATGTGTCAAGTCCTCAGAGGTCAATGAGCACATTCAATGTTTAGGTTCTGGTCAAAAACATCCAGGATTGAAACTGGAAATCAATTCTTCTAAATTGAGGGAGCCTTTATTTTTTTTTTTGTTTGTCTTTTTTGCTGTATATGCTTGTTTACATTTTCCCGTTTTGCAAAAGGATTAAAAGGAACAATTGCTTTAAGCAGAAATTAACTCCCAAACATAGATTGTAGCCTGACCTCAGGAGCCTCAGATAATACTGATCTTGACAGGGATGATCCACAAAATATCACAAAGCCCCAGACAAGGGGGAAAAAAACAAAAAAAGAGGATTAGGATCCATCCATCTTCTTGCCATTCTTGTCTGGATGATCATGTTACAAATAGAGCGTCTTGGAAGCAGAGGGACAAAATGAGGTCTGTCGGTGATCAATAAAGCAGTTTGAAAGCAGAGGGTTACATTTTAAAAAGCGGCATGGCTGTGGTTGGCATGGCCATGGTCTTGCCCCATTTGGTGGAATCAGATAAGGGGCTTTGGAGTAAAGGATGTTTAGCCCTGGAGCAGCTTGAATTTGTGGATATCCCTTTCACTGGCACCCACTGCGGAATGATTTCATCAGCAAATGGGCAAAATCAAACTAGAATGAAATTTGGGATCTATTTGGTGTCTTTTTAATACTGTACACCTGACAAAACAACTGAACGATTGGATGAGTAAAATAAAAAAAAACCATGGTATATAATCCCACCATTGTGTAACATGGAGCAATTTTTCTCTAAGCCCTGTGTTGCTCTCCAAGGATGGTGGCTTTCACCTCAGCCGTCACTTTACGTGATTTAAAGAAAATAAAATCACCCAGGTTTTGCACCGACAATGCGTTCAAGCCAGCGAGTGTTTGTCTCAGATTAGCTCTTTGTGCCACGAGAGAGGGAAAAGCGAAGTGAAGCAGTGGGAGCGGAGGGTGGGGACAATGCAGCCCCAATCCCAGTTGAAAGAAATAATTTGCACAATTTTCTGAAAGCAGTATTTGTCCGGTTGGATGGTTCTATCAAAGCCCAGCAGCCACAGTGGAACGTGATTTTGAAATGACATGGTGAGCTACAAAGCCGCCGATATGTCGGGTTAGAGTCATTTCTCAGCTGAACGCTCTTCAGGTGACTGCAAGTAATACGTTCTTCAGTTTCTTTTTTCTTAAAGAAGACTCATTTTTACTGATGGCTGTGACACCAACAGTGCCACAGCTTCTGCTCACAGGCTAAGCCTTTATAGTACTTGCTGGGAGGAGATGAAAAGACATCAGAGGAACACTTTACACCTTTAAATTCATCTCTGGAAAACGCAAATTAGAAGCTTTGAGTTTCTTGTACTTCTTAAAGGATTATCCGTTGCTTACGTTACTAATTTTTATCCACTCCCTGTTCCTCAAAGTTCTCTCACTTTTAAAATTGTCAATGTAAACTGTAGGGCTTGCATGAGAAGAAGAGTGGGATTTTATAGATTGCAATCTGTTGTTCTCTTGCAGTTCAGATAGAAGAAGGCAATTTGCCTCAGTACATATCTGTTGTTATCTTAAGTTTCGAAACCCCCTACAGTTTTCTTGGTGACTCACTTCTTTCCGAGCCATTTATGCTTGAAAACTTCCTAAGGATGAACAGCATATTTTCTGAGTTTTATCGTCAATGAGGGACCATTGGGCATAATGAAGTTCTGTTTCCCAGCGTGAGTTTGGAAGGCTCATGATTACAAATGCTCCTCTCATTGTCTCCCATCATCTCCTCCCTAATTGAAGACAATATAACGAGACAATAGGGTCTCGCTCATCATTCTGCATCAGCGGCGTTCTCCGCGGAACGTGCCAGTCTGCTAAAAGCAGGATGGTCATGATGGGCGGGACGTGTGAGTATATGGATACTTGAACGAGCTCAAGCTTGTTTAATTTGGACCAAGAATATGGATAATTAGACTACATCTCCCAGGGGGGCTGTTTATTTCTGGTCAGCTTCTCCACTTCATGGCCGTCTGCCCTTGTAAACACTCCTGGATGTGTCTGGGATATGCCTTTGGGGGGGGGGGAGAGGGGCGAGGTCTTGTTTGGCGGGAATATCTGCCTCTGGAGGGGTTGTCTCAGACGATTAGGACAGCTGAGAGAAGAGGGTCCCTCTGTGCCTGGCCCCCTTCACCTCCCTAATATGCTCTGAATAAGTTCACCTCCTCCCTGCGTTTGTTGTGGGGTTTTAGTGGGAGGTGGGGGGATTATGTCTGGCTTTGGTTTAGGAGTGTTTGTCATCTGCCCTCTTGAGGCCTACATTGGCCCCCTTTGTCTGAATGTCAGGCCAACAATGTCAAAACGCACAATGTGCCTATCCAATCAGGGGACCTTGGGTTAAGAAGTGACCACAAAATGTCTCGGTAAATTCACATGAATTTTCTGTTTATTTTTGTTTCGTATTTAAATTTTAAACATGTTATTCATTGTTTAAAATAACTTATTTTTTCTCTTCTTTACGGATGACATCATTCTTTTGACGGCGTTACTTTTAGCTCTGCAGTAAAGTACATTTGAATTACACAAATTTTGTACCTGTATAATTTTTCCAATGAGTAAACAATGGGCTTTTGATATGAGTCACTAAATCAACAAACTCTATGCAGTCCTGCAGTGATGCTCAGCTTTTATGAAAAGGAAAATCAATCATACAGGCAGATGAGGTACTCATCAATAAACCGAAATGATTTGTCGTCACATATTTACAGCTAATGTATTATTGCCAGTAGGAAATCCATCAAACCTCTTAATATGTTCTTGAATAAATCAAACAAATGTTCTTCTGAGGCTGTTTTCAACCTGAAAAAAAATTATTAAAAAAAAGTCAAAGTTCTACTTACCCTAATCTATTTTTACTTGGATAAAGAAAAGAATATACTAGAAATTGCAAGACTAACTGAAACCTTAATGGCTAATTACAGTTTGTTGAGTATCATAGACAAATAATGCTCTAATTGTATTGCATATACTTCAAATGAGTCGCTATTTGCAACTTGATTCTAGCTAATATTCCTGTTATAGGTGTCTACATACATCATCTGCACATCAGTGTACTGGTCTCAAAGGAGTCTCTATGGCTCCACACAGAGCAACTCTGTATGAAATTTGGAAAAAGGATTCATTCATCACTGCACAATGGCTAACAAAGAGGGCACTGAGTTCTGGCCAAGTATCACAAGTTATATTGAACGCACACAAAACGGTGTAGCAGTACAGTCAGGAGGCAAAAAAAAAAAGTCTCAATGACTGATAACCGTTCAGCAAGATTTAGCTTTTACCCTAAGTGGCTTTGCATTCAAGTCATTTAGAGCCCAGGAAATTACACACATTCCTATTTTCCTGTTACTAGAATATACTTGAAAACGAGTCATAAACGTTTTGTGTTCAAAATGTTATGGTCATTGCACTTTTTTCACAGCATGATTTGATAATGGCAGGGCTGCATTTCCACAATAAATCACAATGTAACAAAGGATATTTTCTATGTGTGATACTAATGTTTGATTTTCAGAAGAAATATATGAAAAATAGATGCATCATAGTCATGGGCTGGTAAGAAGGTTCTCACAGTGTGTTAACCTTAAATATGGTATTTTATTAAAACATAGAAAACAAACATAGTATAGTTATTCTTACCTAAGATAGAAAAGTAACAGCTATTACTGCTGCTGTTGAATATATGTTTATCACCATTCAAATTATTAATATACTTTGATTTTGATACATAGACTTTGAAAAACGAATAACACATGATACATTTAGTAGATGCTTATTTTGCCAACGCTAGCTGTGTAATTAGTCAGCCTGCCTGCCTGCCCTTATCTTGACAACTGCAGTACTAAAAACAGTGTTGCTTTAATAATAAGAGTGATTGTATTAACTTCAGTTTTTAAAACATGAGGCTAGGTTGTTTAATATTGTGCTTCCAAACAGCCAACCCTGTCCTTGTAGGTTTATGAGCCTTTATCGAGTCAGCTGACTGGCAGTGAGCGGCATGAGATTTAAGAAGGGTAGCATTAAATCACACCAATGTTGCCCTCTAACCTTTTTTCATCCCTCTGATCCTATCTAGCATACTTTATAACAATATTCTTTAATTTATCTCTCTCTTAAAAGTTGACTTTCAGTACTGCTTTGCTCAGTTAAAAGTGGCCATTTGATTTATAGCATTCTTCTATCAGATTGCATTGGGTAAAAATATTTCCAACTTGTTTAACGGGAGTCAAGATGGATGACTTAAATCAGCTACATTTAAATTTATGGTGTTGCACAAGTTTTACATATAGATGCTCTAACACATCTTTGCAAATTACTCAATTCTTTTTCGTATAGCCACAGTATTTTAGTCACACTTTGCACAACTATGACTGAGACTCTGTTGTTGTAACAGTTTTTTTTCTTTTTTTTAAGCAACCAAAATACTTCAAAACATGAAATTATGAGGCGTTTATTTCTTTGGTGTCACATGAAAGGGGGAGTTTATTTCAGGTTTTGATTTAATTTTCTCATGGTCTGACTGTACCAAGAGGTATAATAAACTTATGAACACAAAGAGTTTCTCAGTAAGCCCTTAAGGCATGTTCTCTTTATAGCTCAGCTTTTGAAAAAGAATTTAAATAAATACACCAAGAGTTTTCTGTGTGCCTGTGTGTGTTTCCAAGAACAGGTAATTACAGCTGTGTGCATGTCTCTGTGTGTGTCTGTGCTTAAAATCAAGGATATAACTAAAATAATAAATGTTGATTCTTGTTCTCAAGGCTTCTACCACATTGAAAAAGAGGAACAATAGTTGGAGCCTCGTAATCATTGTGATTTTGGTGTTTACTTTCATTTTTTATTGGACATTTTTCTACCAGGCATGAAAGTGAGACAATGGCATAATTCTGTAAAGGGAACCTAAACACAGAAGTAAAACCCCAGAGCATAATTTTTTATTTATTTATGTTTTTTTTTGAAGACTTCAAGACTTCAGGCCATTCTGGTTAATACAGTAGCAAACACAAGTCTGTTCAAATCATCAAATAGACAAGGACATTTTCTTTGCTTTTTTTGTCTTCTTCTGGAGGTACAAGAAAGCAAATACAATGCAGATGATCTGTGTGGGCAGGAAGCCTTGAAGGTTCACATCATGTCTGCCACGTTCTACCCGGGGGCATTGGAGTCTACGTGCATACAGAAACACACTCAGTAGGGAATGCAAGCCGCCGTTCTCCGTCATAGCGCAGCAGGAGTCTGTCTTCATCTGTCCTATTGATTAATGAAGCAGGCGCAGCGGGTGTCACAAGCAGGCAGAAGTCTAGATCAAGGCGTGGAGCTGCATCACTGTAGTCATGCCACACACACACACACACACACACACACACACACACACTTTCACACTCGTTTTCACTGTCTATGACATGTTCTCTCTGTCTATCACAGCACATACTCCACACACAGACAGCCATGACAGATGCGTGTGCATGGAAACTGAGAGATGTGGTTCTCGCATTGTCACAGCTCACTTATACATCACATCCTCAAACTCAGAGTGAATTAACATGGGTCCCCCCACACACCCCACACACAAAGCGGGGAATGTGTTTACAATAAACACAAATTTTGTAGATTACGTGAGGTTAATGATCCGATTTATTTCCTCCAAGTTGCCACGGAGTTTGTGTGTTTTAGCTAAAAAGGTGCTTCTCTACCTCTCGGTCTCGCTCGATACCAAATGAGACATTCCCCAGACACAACTACAAGAGCAGTATTTATGCTATTAGGGATCTGGGTTTGCAGCACCCGCCGTGGTACCAGAATGAATTGGCTAAAATTATGTCCTGACTAACCCCGGTGGGCTCGGATCTGGTATTTTTCTTTGCACAAATGATAAATTACACGTTGTGTACTTTTGACTATTTTTGCCACCTCCCAGTTGTACGCACATTATTTTTTCAATCATAAAATCCAATGAACAGAGCTCGTTTTCAAAGAGAAAAAATAAGACTGGATGATTTTTTCCCCCCCGCGTCTTTTCCATCTTTACTTTAGAGTTTAAAATTAGCTTCTCTGTCCAAACCAGCTGTTATTCCCTTGGAAATTACTTTCTGTGATGGTAAGCCTGGAGTCACAGGGTTCACTGAGGGTGTGGTCACATGAAACCCACCTTCGTTTTTCCCCACAAATACTTTCTGAGCTTGCACTCTGAATAAATACCAGAAAAGTACAGAAAGGAGAGAAAAAAATACAATTGAACAGCAATTGACTATTAGAACCATACTTTTTTTTTCTTCCCCCCCCCACTGACCTTCTTCCACCTATATTTTTCCTCCTGCATTCCCTCCCTTCCTCTCTTCTGGCGTTCCTGTCGAGGCATGCCTCCGTCCCCGCCAACCAGCATCACTCAGGGCAGGATGAGGGGGCAAGGAGAGAGAGGAGGGGAGGAGGACAGACAAAGGAGCACTGTTGCTGCCTTGTTCAAGGGTTGACACCAGACTGGAGGGGTGCGGTTAGAGGGGTTGCAGGCAACGAGAGAGTGTGACCGAGGAGGGTTTATCATTAAGAAAAAGAGATTCAAATGAATGAAGGGATAGCAGGGGTGTCTGCGCTGCCCCCAGTAATAAAGAGGACAAGCAGTGCCAGTCATTTTTCCACACTTGCAGCTGGCATGCTCTTTTTTAGCAGCGCTAACACTTCCAGCGAGTGTGTGCGAGTGAGTGATAGAGGAGGGACATTGTTTTCTGGCTATTGTGCATTATTTGTTTAACCCTCGTGCTTTATCTGTGCAGCTGTACGCTACAAATGAGATGGCGAAAGGGAGGGTCTGTGTGCTCAATGGCGGCTGTCACAGCTGTTAGCAATTTCATCAGTGCACTGTAAGACGCCCCCTGCACGCACTCTCGCAAAACAAACCGTGTCAATTATTTCAAAGCAGTTACAGCCATGAGAAAATTGCCCAAACTGCGCATGTCAACACGGTTTAGGAAAAGAAAAGAGAGACGAAACGGACAGAGTGGCAAGTTCAAACGGTTACGCCAACTATAAATGACACTTGTATAGTCATTTGATGCTTAAATATTAATCATTCATTATGGGACTGTTTTTTACCATTAGCACATAAAACCCTAGAATTTGCATTTATTTACAATTGTTTTTAGCTGTATTTCCTTCCTTTTATGCAGGGTGAATAAGAGATTTAAATTACGCCCATGTATATGTTGTTTTTTCTCTCTCACTGCAAGGTGCTTGTTGACCTCAACGCATTTCACTTAAAGAGTTTCTTAATGATTTTTTTTGCCCTTTTGGTCTTTTTCTGTGACAGGCCATGAAATGAGCTGACACAAGAGGAAGAAGATGAAGAGAATTGACAGTGCTGGTCTTCAGCCAAGAGGCGAGAAGAGGAAGCAGAAGACCCCTTAACTCAAGCGATGAGCTTCGGGGAAAAATTGACGAGGTGAGAGCTTAGTTTATACCTGGGCTCAAATCATTTCTCTGTCCTTTCCACCTGGTTGCCTGAGTCAGGTGATCAGCTGGGGCAGGTTTCATGTTTGCATTCCTGTATGTTTCTGTTTTTAAGCATTTAAGTGAGCATGGTGCATGTGAGTCCCTCCCTCCTGTTAAGTCACAACCAACAGGTGAATAACATTTTCTGTCCCAGTCACTATCTCTTTCTCTTTTTGAATCTCAGTTTCCCTTTCTTACCTTTAAGAGAAAAAAAATCACGGTTGGTTGTCTTCCACCTTTTAACCAGTTTGCATTTCTTTCCTCATTTTTTCCCACAGTGAATTCACACTATTTTAAACAAACTGAAAAAGTAAATATCAAAAATAGAATAAAATAGTAATTTGCAACATATAATTAGCTATTGCACAACACTGTAAAGCCTGACTAAGATGTGGTTTTTATATTAACCGGCAAAAACATGCTGGCTAAAGTGTATTAGCCCAGAAAATATTTAATCTTAACAGTTTGATATGATTTGGATTTCACACACATTGTTGTCATGATAATGACTGCTATTTTGAATTTTGTGCAGTTATATTATTGTAAAGTTAAAATATTGCAGAACCCTCTGAATGAGTGGAAATCTTAATATCTACATCACACTGAGCTCCCAGAGAGCACAGATTGAGATTTCTGTATTGATTGTTAGCAATTGTTCACATGAACATGAATATTCAAAAAAATATCCAGATAAGCACGTTTTGGAAGAGACTTCCCAAAGTGGACTATATGCTATTTGTGACCAAACCCGCAGAACTGCCTGAACTGCATCTATGCAACTTTAGGAAGTAGAAGTTAACAGGTCCTGAGCTAGAATCCAGGACAAATGTAGTTTTTCTTTTTAAGTTATCTGTGTCACTTTGGTCTGACTCAATTTCACTTACAGTCCAAACAAAAGCTAAATAACAAAAAAGGGAAATCAGTGTCAAACAAATCACAAATCACAGTATGAATTATCACTAATTTAGCAAGGCTCAGGATAATCTTTCTTTTATTGTTAATATTTACATTTCTGCCTTCTGCTGACACAGGATTGGCATTGCTGCACCTTTCAATCACAATCACAGATTGCAGTATCCAGAAATACAATTTTTTTTTTACAAATTTCAAATACCTAAGGTGGTGTATTTTAGTCTCACATTCTCGCCAGCTACAGTCCATATTTGTCTGAATACAAAATTAGGTTCATGTTTAAAATGGCATCCAGAGTTCAATGTAGCTTTCAGAACCCAAGAAAACCCAGTTAATCTGAACAGTTTGCTGGATTTTAAGACATATTTTCAACCCTAACTTTCTAACTGGCGATAGACAAAATATGGTTCTGTTTTGATAAACTGACTAAAAGGCATCCACGAACACTTCACCCTCCTTCACTTATATAACTCAAGTGTCGAGCAGAGTGCAAGTCAAGCAGGTAAATGCAACCCGTAGGAAAGCTGTGGAGGTGGAGACTAAATTTGCATATTCATACATCCACGCATTATAAATGAGGCTAAGGTGTTGAAGTACATCTAAGCTGTTTTAAGTCATGAGGGGATTATTTTTGTCGGCAAAAACTGCAGATAAGGAATTTTGAGGAATAGAAATAATATTTCTGGTGGTTTAATCAATGCGAAGAGATTAACTTTAAATCCACACTGACAGAAAATTCCATGGAAATTACAAAATCCTTACATATGAAGTGGCCCATGGTCATGGATACTTAATTAGAAAAGTAAGCAAAAAAAAAAAGTTTTTTGGAAGCAAATATTTCAGTCGGGGATCATTTGAAGAGACGGTAAGCTTAACCATCTAAAGGGTTGTATGTGAACCCGCCTGTACGATCAGAGAATCTGTTTCATAGTTAGGATTTTTCCTCCAACCCCTATTAAAGTACGGTAAGCCTAACAATACTGGGATGCAGAGAGGGACAAATAAATCATTACCTTGGAGAACAGCATACCCACAAGGCAAAACACAGGAATGAACCTGGCAGAGGAGCCACCTTATTGTTTTAACTGTGTTTCAGCAGTTCCCAAAGTGTGCGTCGTCTCCGTGAGTAATCTTCTCACTCTCTGTGTGAAGCTGAAAGCAGCAGTAAATCATTTTCCTCCGTGCAGGCATGAACAGAACGGCCACCAGCACACGCAGATAGGGGGGATGGTTAAAGAGGAGATCCAGCAAGAGGCAAAAGACAATGTTGTTTTTCTCTGTATATGTCATCCTCCCTTCTGATGAAACACTCTTCCACCTCAACCTTCCACCCAGAGGTTACAGCAGCAATGATGAGATTCTTCTTCAAAGCTTTTCAGGGTTTTAGACGATCTGTCTATTTTTCTCCCTTTCCTCGAGTGTTTTTAAAAGTTTAGAAACTAGTTATATTTCTGTTTTTATAGCATTAATTTATCTTTCACTGAATACAAAACTTCTTTTTCAGACTTTCCCCTCCTCCCCCAACACGATTCAGACATTTTATGTTATACTCACCCACTAAATATGTCAGCTCTTCAGCTGCAGGTTATTACATCATCAACTTTCAATCCGAACTGCTGCTCACACTCATGTTCTGCAGAAGACGGAGCGAATTCAATTCCACGTTTGCTCCATTTCATTTTAGGTTAACTCATTTTATATCAAACCAGCATAGATGCTCTCACCTCTCTCTCCTTGCACTTTATCTCTTGCACTTATTTTTTTTGCTGCAATTTTGTTGTGTCTAAACTGATGTTATGTTCTCTTGAGTTATTTCTTTTTATTTTTTTGTAGTCTCATATTTCTGTTTTTGTTTGAGCCATATGGAAGAGACCTTTGTCTCTATGTTCTTCTTTTACGTAATTGCTTCTATGACAGTGTATTCACAAAGTGGCACTTTTTTTATGATCCAAAACCGTAAAAAAACAAAAAAACACAAAAAACAGGAAATGGTTTGGCAGGATTATGGGATGTTGAGCGATGGTTGTATCTATCTATCTATATAGCAAGACTAGGAAAAATATGTTTAAATAGAAGTGGTTTAGAATGTCTTTGAGGTTGGAATGCCTTCTTTCATCATCCTTTTTGATGGATGAACCATGTATCAACCACCTGGGATTAGTGGAGACATGCATTGTACCGTGATACACAATCCCATTGTTTTAGGGACTTGTCAAAGGATGCATGAGTTGTCCTGGGAAGAAAGGAAGGATAACGGTGGTGGATGTAAGAAAAATATTCAGACATGCTGCTGCCTTTTCCTCTTCGCCCTTTTTTCTCCTCTACAGACGCGACATGTTTCAGCTGCAGACGAGTGAGTCCGTCTAAGATACCTTTGGCCCAAAAAAGCAGCTTGGATCTCTAATGGCGTCCATTTAGATAGAGAGAGGCAAGGTTAAAAATGCTCAAGTCGCACTATGTCAGAAGGTTTTATTTTACGGATGTACATGCACAGGAAGATGACAGGCAGATGAGTTCTCTGTCATGTTGTATCGATTCAGTGAAAGATTTTGAACGGACACAGCGGGTAATTCTCGGTTTCATGCTTGTGCCAAAAGAAAGAAAAGAAAAACGGCGAGTGATGCACAATGGTCATGGTCAGGACAGCTGTTGAACAAGCATGAAAACTTAAAAGATAAGTGAAATATTAGATAGCATTTGTGTTTGCACAAAGGACTTTTATGGCGTGAAATGCCACTGCAGTTGGAAATCAGAGGTATCAGTGTGAGAGTCTCAAAGGGAGAGCATACGTGGTTTTGGAGACGAGAATTTGCAGCGTGTGGAATCAGCAGAGAGAAAGAGAGCGAGCGCAGTCCACCAAGTTTCCAAGTTAACCTTAAAGATAATTGAAAGACAGAGAGGATAATGTGGAACTAGTAAATCTAGAAGTGTTGAGGGTCTGCAGTGGAGTCTTTAATGTCTTTATAAGATCATAAAAGAAATGCACTTCCTGGCCTCTCTCTAATTGCTGTGAGGAATGGGATGGGGGAGCCTCAACACTATATGGCTACTAGATGAAGCCTCCAAGTCCTTACTGCACAGCTCATTGGGGTGATTCATTATTTACCACCATGTTTGTAAAAACGACAGAGAAAGAGAGCGGCGAAGCAAAGAAAACTTGCATTGAAAATGTAGATAAATAATAATAATAATATGGGGGGAAAAATGATTATGTCAGAAATACAGTTGAATAAAAGGTGGCAGAGGGTTAACCACAAGTTACAATCCAAACCCTGTCAGTGCAGTTTCTAACAAAAGCAAAGTTAGAATGTAGATAAAGCGAGATTATTTTTGCTGACTCAGCAGGAAAATGACTGGGCGTCTCCAAAGGGACTGTACACAAAAATACGTGAGAATTGTTGACATAATTGAAAAATGCTAAATTTTTCATGTCACAAACCGCTTGTCCAAAGAATCGAGCCCCAACATTCAACTCCCCAAGCAAGCGCAGTGATGAGCAAGGCCTTTCAAAAAGAATGTGTATTTCTTCTGCTTCTTTGTACAAACACACTTTCAGCTTATTTTTAATAGATTAGCTATACATGATGGGTGCCAAAAAACATTACTATTAATATATGTTTTATAAGTAGTAACAGTAGCAGCTCATCAGGAGGAAAATGCTGTGGATCTCGGTGAAGATTTGTTAAAAACCAAACAAAAGGTAAAATTTCTAAAAATGTTAAATTTAATTTCAATTAATGTGGATTTTAGAATTAACAAACAAAAAAATGATAGATTCTGATAAGGTGTGTTTGTATACAGATAGAAATCACATGGTGTCAACCCAGAAGAATTTCTATATCCATTATGGCCCCAGATCATTTCTTTTTTCATAACGTCACAGCAGGTATTACTGAAAATAATTTTAAACTATGCTTCAAGCTCATTCATGTTGTTCTCCTCTCTCCAATCTATCCGCTCCTCGTTGACTTGGAGCTTTGTGTTTTTGTTTAGCAAAATGTAAATTCCAGTCTTAATCTCCATCTTTTGTCTGCGACTTATGAGTTTTTGAGCTGCGGCTCTAACTTTGCTTTGCTTATTTTGTTGATGAGCACACAGGGCTTGGGGTTTTATTGTAACCAACCACGCTGCACTATAGGAGCTATATAAGAGTTGCTTTTTTTTGTACCCAGTTTTATCAGTGGGTGAACAAATGAAAGAGGAGTCAAAGGCAGCCCCCTAAGCTTTTCATAATGCGTCCCGAGAGGAGACAAAGGCCTGCATTCACTGCTGGGTGTCGATAAGACCTATCATTAGCCTGCCATAGGAGGTATTACTGACACACGCACACAAACACATTTATGCTCACGCAGACATACACAGAGTGCAGTAGGTACTTATTCTGGTGCTCTGTTCTCTTTTCCACACACGCACACACACACATAAAATATCCATGTGCATGCCAGAAGTAAAAGAGGCAGCCATGCTCGACTTGAATCGAATAAAAGCTGAGGAGTGGACCCCCCGCTGTTTTCCCATCACAGCCGAATTCTCTCTGCCTCATATTGTGAGAACATCCATGCCTGGCTATACAGTGTCTATGCATAAGTTTCGGCCTCTTCGCGTACGACAGTAACTGAACTGTCGTTAAGCAGTTATTGGTAAGACGTGGCGTTCTCTAAAAAGACAATGAAAACAAAGTGTAAATGTTGTTTTTATGAGTCCTTACATGATGAATTTATATGCAACCAACTTCCGGTCTGTTAGTGTCATCATGTATTTGTAGCATCACTTTCAAATGTATTCAAATGTTGCCGATTCGTCCCAACATATTTTCATTTTGTACCTAAAAACAAATTTTTTCCTTCACATGAATCTGCTATGAAATAAACAAACTAAAATAGCTATTACTTTTGGTCCTGCTGCTTTAAGGCGCTTTGAATGACCTTGTTGCTGAAAATGTGCTATATAAATATAGCACATATATTTATATATGTGCTATATATAAATATATATAGCACATATATTTATGTGCTATATAAATATATGGCACATAAATATGCCATATTTATGTGCATATGTGCACATAAATATGTGCACATATGCACATATGTGCACATAAATTACCTCATCTCAAGTTACTTATTGGAGTAACACAATCACATTATCTTAGAGTAAACTGTGCATAATGGGCAATTACTTGAATTCATTGTCAAAGTGAGTAGAAAAAGTATGCAGTATTGAAACATCCATATAAAATATTAATTTCAAATAAAAGAAAAAGTAGAACAGACGTCATTAGCCACTTACAATAAGAAGATGTAGGATGGAACATAAGAGTAGAATATTTAATTTTACAATCTATGTTTACAAAATATATTTTACAATATATTTACAATCACTTGTAGCCATTTAGAAACAGTATGTTTAACCATACCACACACACATTGTGTTAATTCTACAGCCAAATTTCAATTAACTTCTTTTGAAAAAACAAAACAATTAGTTTTACATCTTTCTTTTCCTGATTTTGGTAGCTATGTAATCCCTCTCATGCAGTTCTCATAAAGAATGCAGACTTTTAAAAAAAAATCTAAACATGAACTCTAGCATTTGTTTATAAAAATTAATGTGCTTGGTTTGTGAAAAACTTGAGTCAGACTTGTTCTCGGAATACAAGCCTAATGGACATTTAGGCTTTATTGCTGTCAAAACATCAGAATGTATTTGCCTAAATTTCTTAGAAACCAGTTTACTCATAAAACCCACTTTGCATGTATGTATTTGTGCTAAAATTCCTGTCCATCAATTATCATGCGACATGTAAAATAGGTCCAGAAAGCAAAGTGACCCCACAGACCAGGTGATGCCAACCAAGCGGTTAAACTAAAGAAAAGGCAAATGGAAACGGCCTGCTATCCTAATGATGGAACTCCTTGCTTACAGTAATAATACCAATGTCTCAGAGTTAATAGACTATTGACTTATTGATGATTGCATGCAACACACATTACATTTACTTAACAAGACAGGAGCAAAATTGGATGGGGAAGAAGAGTTGTGTTTGTGTGTCTTGTCGAGTTTTGGTTGGGGGTGGGAAAGAGTGGTAAGACAGCGCTGCTGTCTGGATTCTAAGTAGATGATGGACCGTAGCTCGTATTCCCATTCCCTCTCATTATCTTGGCCCCCCGAGAACATATGAGGTTACTTACCTTCTTTTGCTCCCTGCCTAATGCCAAGAGTCAGATCAGGGTCATTAGCCTCACTACTTGAAACAAATGGCTTTAGATAGCATCTCAGCCAAACTACAACAAGAAGAGATTAACCCTTTTCTCCCCTTACTGCATGTTTAGATTTTTTATTTTAGTAGCTGTAAATCTTGATTATTTTTTATTTTCAGCATTGCAAGGTGTTAAATTGGCATTTATATCCATTGAATTTTCACTTCCCTGAGGATTGAAATCTTGCTGCATTTCAGCGATACATCACAGCTGTGTGCTTGAAGACAAAACCCACAGAGGGAGAAGTGGGCAGCGGATCAAAGCACGAGGAGGATTTGTCTGGCAGATAGTCACTGAGGTCCTGTCTGCTTACACTCTCCCTCCTCTTGTGTCTTCTTGGGCCTTTTTAAGTCTCTACATGCTCAACCAAAACAGTTGCCCCCTCATATTCCCAACATAAAAATTAGAGCTCACAGACGGGAACGGGTTAGTCACAACAGCCTCCTCTTTCAACAGTCGTTTTCATATTGCAGCTCATATGTGTGTCCACATCTACAAGCTGTCATGTTTTTCCTCCTGTTAATGAAGTGCTACACATAGTGCAGGTGGTTTATTCCAGTTAGCTGTCATTCCTTTCCTTTAAATCTTGATTAATTTTGCTGTAGTCCCTTCTCAAGATGTAATGAATTTAAGCTCAGAATACCAAAAAAAAAAAAAAAAAAATGTTTATTTCCATCCAAAGTCAGTGTGTTGACCAAAAAGTTCTTTCCGTAAAGCTTTGTCATGAGGTTTGTGGCCCATCGGTGGAGGGGTGGCTCAGATGTCTGTTTTGAGCCGAAAGTCACGCCCAGAAGATGGATATAATTAAGACTAGCACATTTCTTTGGGGAGGGTGTTTTGGTAACTTTTCTGGGTGGTCTAGCTCTACATGCCTGTGCTAGTTTTATTGCAAACAGGCACAACATGGTAAAAGCACATACACACCCACAAAGCAGATTAGTGACGTGGTGCGACGTAGACGCAGACCGGGGATGAAAAAATAGACACGCTGAACGTTTCCTGCTTCACTACCTGCTTCTGTTGTTTTCGCCGGGGTGCGACGGAACTGATCAAAACATTCGTAGATCCGCACTTGAACGCAACTGCTCCGCTTTACTAAGAGTTGTAAATGTGCACCCTTCTGCATTTCATCACATAGCTAACTTTAGCCTCCATCCAAACCTGTATTTAGCCTCTGAATAGAAGCCAGATGATCCAAAACTGAAGGGTTACATTTATCTGTGTAAACTTACCATAAAAACCATAAATGCTTCTCTGGTCTTTGACATGTATTTATGTTCTTAAAGCGATCTCATAGCCCAGGGAGTCTGTGACAAAATGCCTGGATTTTTCTGTCGTCAACATTTCACATTCTCACATATTGTACATTTCAAACCTGGGTGGCCCATTAGAAGAGGAACTCTTAAATCTTTCTGTGTTGTTCTCCACTCATTGAACCACGTTGGGCCACATTTGCTTTAAAGTGAAACAGCACAAAAATGCAACATGGGTCAATTTATGCATCTCGTGCCTGGATGACTTATTTTTGTTCATGACGGCATAAATCCAACAAAGCCACTGAATATAAACATACATTTTAGAAGGAAAACATGCATAGTAAAGCTTTTTAATAGAATAGTTGCAAAGTTGCAACATATTAATTGCTTTCTTATAATTAAATTTTGACAAATTGATAAAAACATTGGAATAGTGGCAAGTCCCACAAGGTAAGAGCTTCACCAGAAATTCAGATTCATACTGTTTTCACTTTAACCAAAACTTCCTGTGTTCCATCTAATGTTCAAGTATCCCAATTTGTGGTTCTTTTCTCCATTATCTCCATTGGTCTCTTTGGGTAGCAGGGTAAACATGGATCTTTACAGTTGCATTTTATTTTGCAAACATGTGGGTGGTCCCATTATTTTAGGGGGTTTACATTGGTGAGTATACTGGGGCTTTTACGATGGCAGTACTCTTCCCTGTTCACAACAGGCATCTAGACAGAAAGATGGAAAAATAGGATACAGAAGAAAAAAAAAGCTTTTTCTAGCAAAAGGTTGTTGCTAGAAAACTCCCAGAAAAAAACAAGTTGTTGCTAGAAAAAGGTATAGAAAAGAGGACGTACCACTTTACCCTTCCAGAAATAAGAAATAAAAAATATATCTACCTTTTGAACTGTCCAGTGCAACAATAAAACAGAATGAGACTCTTATGGTATTATAAGATTAAGTTTAAAACCCCACATTTCATTGCATCATCTTTACACACACAAAATACTAAAGCAAAAATGTAAAACATAGTCTAGCTGGGTTGATTTTATTGCTGCTAAAATAACCTTACTCACGGATAACAATTAATAGCATAGTAATAATGTTATTTGTAGCACTTATTTTATTATTTTAAAGGGTGAAAGTGTCTAGTCCAAGGACACAGCAACTCAGACAGGGTTTTGAACCGTCAACCCACCGCTTACAGGATGAACACCTACAGCCATCGCCCTTGTGAGCAGAAAAAAGTGTAATAACCTTTTTTCAGCCAGCTGATTAGGAATGTGCAGCAACAGCTGAGAAAGGAGCAGCTTAAAACTGTAACTTTTCAAACATTGATATACCTTGATATAGGTTGCTGCATTGTGCCTAAATAGAGATGAAGTTGTTTTTTTATCATCATTGTGAACTGAGGACGTTCTTAGTTGGCATAAAAGGTTTAATTTCTCCTTTGTCTGCAGTGAGCAGCTTTCCTGTGCTGCCCTCTTTCCCTGCATTTAACATCAAAGGAAAGTGTGAACAATTGAGGCAATTTTTTGCATGGTGAAGGTCAATCATTGTTCTCCCTCTGAAAATGTAGATCCGGCTGAGAAGCCATGCTTCTATGGCATGTCTGTTTCTGCAAGCCACCCTTTAAACACGTTTTAGGCAGATATTTACAGAATATTTTATTTCTGCATGTTTTTCTTTCTCAATTTGATATTTTTTCGTAATGTAGATGTAATTATCTGAAATTTTCTGGCCCATTTATTACAGCAGTGGTGTTATTTTGTAAATTATGTTTGTAAAACGTACTTCTATGCAACTCAGCGAACAAGATTAAAACTTAGATTAACATGAGGATAAGAAAGGCTAATGTAAGTGTATTCATTTTGCAACACACTTTGATGCAAAATAAAACGAAGCGGTTGAGATATATATGCTGTGCTTAAATACATTATGTAGATATATTTAATAAGGAGTGCATGCACTTGCCATATCTAATTATGACCACTTGCTTTGCTTTTCGCCAAAGGGCAGAAATGATCCCAAGCCAGAAAAGATGGAAGTTTAAAAGGACTCTGAGGGACTACTTAAAACTACAAGCAGTGTGAAAAAAAATCATTAATGCAGCTTAAGTACCTTCAAAAAAACACTAATGAATATGATTTCCACAGGAACTTTGATGTGCTTTACTGGCCACAACTCCATGGTATCATGTCTGTTATCTGTAACAATAGAAAGCCAAATGGCCCTTGAATGAAATAAAGCAGCATGAAATAATGCAACTACAAAATTTCTAAATTTCATTCAAAAGACAAGCAAAACATAGCTTTGGATAATTGCAAAAAGCAAACCTGTTTCAGGTAGTAAACAAGAAATGTAACTTTTTTTAAAACATATCTTTAAAAATAGTTCAACACACCCAGAAATATATATTACACAGTGTTCCTGCATCAATCACCTCTTGCTACACCCTATACAGTTTTATTCCTCCTTCTCAGTCTGGCCAGCTGTAGATGTTAAACTCAGAAATTCTTTTTGATTATTCATTCTGCCTCTCTGCACATTCACTCTCGGCCTCATCCTGCTGCTTCAGCGTCAGACGCAGCGATGCAGCCCATAACGCATTACAGCCAGAGCCTTCATAATCCTGAAATTCTTCAGTTTATGTCGAGCGCCACATGAGAACAACCCGGTTTTTACAGCCACTCTGTTAAAGGAGATAAAAACAGCCACTTCAATGTGCAATTTGTCGGGTGTTTTTTTTTTATCAAGGCCTTGTATTTTACAGACTCCAAAGATGCTGAATTCATATGTTTCTGAAAAGTGGGGCTCTTTTGCTCAATCAGAGGTTAATGTACACACCCAGCCAGCAGCAGCTCCTTTTCTGTGCTTCCTAAGGCCACCCAAGCTGTTGATAGGATCCGGTCCACTTCAAAGTGAGCTTTCTGCACAAATAAATTCATGCGAGTTATTTTATTTTAAATTCATGCGAGTTGAAGCAAACATTAGTTTGCACATCATCTGTTGTTGAATAATTTAAAGTCGAATTTTAAACCCGTTTTAACCGCTAGCTTCGGCGCACACATCAAAAGCAGCGTGCTAATTGAAATCAGTCGCCTGTTTTGTATCTTGTCTTTTCTTTTTGAGTGCATGTGCCTCTTCCGACTCTCGTGTGTACGCAGTGTGATGAATGTGCATGTGTAAACATTTTAATAGCATGCTTTAACCAGACGACACCTTGAATTTACTCTGCACTTCTGTTTGTTTTCTGCCCAGGTCCAGACATGAAGGAGGCACGGAAGGATACACACAAACCCAATGCAATGGCACCTAGAGGCTGTCTGCTGTCTGCAGTCTACCACCACCCTTCTGCACACGCACACACACACCCACGTACACACACTTGCACACAAAGACTGTTACAGTAAGGAACAGCAGACCACAGAGTCACGATGATAATCGCAGTTGGAATTCAAGAAAACACATTCATTATCTTTTGCTGGTTTCTTCTTTTACTTCAAAGCCAAATTCCAATACTGAAATGTAAAACTTATTACAAAAAACGCATAGAAATTTATTGTGAAAACAAACTAGAATAGCATCAACTTAAAACCAATTTTCTCCTTTAAAGTCTAAATGTTTTAAGCTATTAAAAATACGTTTTATACCATGTGTTAATGTTTTTGAGTGTACTTGCGTCAGGGAAATCTAAATCTGTTTTTAGCCCCCTTTTTTTCCCCGTCCATTGAACCTTTTCATACAAGTTTAACCTCCCCACCGCACATCCCACAACACCTCCGTAACCAACCCGCATAACCCACCCATCACCCCTCCCAGGCTTCCCAGCATCCTGCCGAGCACACCCTCCAAAATAAATCCTTCAAGACCAAATTACAGTGCGGCTCTCTGGGAAACCCCTCCCTCTTTTGTATCTCTGTCCCTTCCCTAGTCTCCTTGTTAGGCTTCACTAGATCCAGAGTGCAGATAATTTTATTGTAAATTAGTCTGTACTATGGCGACACACACTAATTTCAATCTGTAGTTACAGTTAGCTTTAGAAGGTATGAATGTAGCCCTCTATAGTCTACTTTTTTTGTGTCTGATTTTATGTGAATGGAAAGAGAGGTTGATAATTAGTTTGTTTTAATTTCTACAAAGGGCTCTTTTTTTCTTACATTTTTGATGAACTACTAATTAGCATACTAATTAAGTTTCTTTGATTGTCCTCTTTAAATGTATCTTCCTGTTATCACTTTGAGCCACTCAGAACGCACTGAAGAGGCTACAACTGCTCAGGCTTTTTGTGGGACAAAAAAGAATGTGCATATTTTAGTACTGCATTAGGATTTTTAAATGTTATGCAGTGGCCGCAGTTAACTAGAAATAAATGTGGCTGTCAAAAGTTAAGATCACCGAAGCTGTCAAATTTGAGCTAATTATACAGATTTGGAACTTAAACTGAATTAAATCAAAAAAGAAAATAGTCAAATGCGAGCTATTCGGTTTTGAAAAAGCAGCCCTGGTCATTTCCAGCGTTTTTGGGTTAACTGACGAAGCCAAACTCACAGCGGCCGTGTCACAGTCGAGCTTTAATGATGCACTCCATCAGTTCAGCTTTTTTTCCTGCGCGAGGCCAGCTTGGTTAACAGTCGGTCGAGGGTGTGTGTGTGTGCGTGCGCGCATGTGTGTCGGCGTGTGTATTTGTGTGTGCGCCAACTATTAAAGCACTTGAGAATCAGAGAGGAAAGAACTCACGCTGCTAATGGATGTGTCTATTGATGTTCCCATTTGGCGGCACACTGTAAACGATAGGGCAATGATTGTGCTGAAGATGGAAGGTGGTGGAGGAGTGCAGAGGAGAGCGGTTTGGCTTGGCGATGATAATGACAAGGAAGGTTATTATTCAGCGCCCCATGGAGTCTCTCTCTTTTTTGCCTTTGCGTGTGTGTGTGTGTGTGTGTATTTAAGAGAGAGAGACAGAGAGGAAGAGGAGTGGTACTCATCCTCCATGTCTCTCAATGATGTTGCCTTCCCAGTCCATTGGCTATTATTAACTTCTCGCTGTTTCTCTCCCACCCTACACCTCTCCCGACATTACTTACTGTTGCTGCTCCTCATCCAATCATGGCTGTCTCTTTACCATAAACACCTCGTTTTCCTTTTCTAAACAGTCCATATTTTTTGAATCTACAGTGCATATCATTCATAACAATGAGTAAAATAGTCTAAAACGTAGAAGTGAAAGATAATACCGTGAGCAACACAACACAGCTGGGGCCAGCATGCGGTTAGGTCATGGTAAGCTTGTTCATTGCAAAACCAAACCAGATAGCATCATATAACTGCTTTAATTTGAGTAAAGTAACAGCTTCCTCCACTGAAATAAATACGTATTTGTCATTATGGATGTAACTGTAATATTTTTTTCATCCCATTTTGATATTCATAAATATACACATTAAGTACACCTACTTAAAAAGATGAAAAATAAAAATGTTAGCTACATTTTTTGGTAGACTAAAAAGCTGACTCGGTAGCCAGGCTATGGTTGGTAGCGTCTCAGTCATGTTGCTTGTAGCTTGACAGCTATAGTGTTAAAATAGTGTTTACCTTTATAAGATGGCCAGCTGGTGCTGCGAAATGTCTTCAGTCAAATCCGTCTCTCGTAAAATACAGTAGCTTTCTTTCAGCCAGCTGACAAACAGTCGACAAAGAGTGAGGGGCAGCGGTACGACACTATCCTTAAAAAAAAATACTTTAAACTGTAACTTGTTTTTTTAACCTTTGTTCCTCGTTTAAACAAACCTTGCCTAGTCTAACCACTGAATCACGCTCCAGTCGATTTTTTTGTTGTTGTTTTTACCCAACTGTGTGCGTGTGAGAAAGTGTGTGTGTGTGTTTGTCCTGTCAGTTCCAATCAGTGTGCGCGTGTGATGAATATGAATAGTCAGCCTCCCTGCAGGTTTGGCAGGAGACCACCTCCAGCTGGACTCAGACCCCTGCTCAAGTGTCTTGGTGTGTGTTTTGTGAGTGCGGTTGTACAAGTCAGTTTGTATCTGTCAGCGCGGTGACAACCTCAGGGGGAAATGACAAACTATGCATGCAAATCACAGAAAATGAATGCTTCAAGCTCATTTTAAAATGTTGGGTTTTTTTTAGATTTTTGTCATGAAGTGCATAGATGAATTCTAAGATTGGTTAAAATTGTTACACTTTTGCAAGTTTCACGTCCGTCTTTCATTCAGTCGTCCCATGTTTCTTTTTTTAGGCACTTCAATCAGTTCACTTCTTCCATATGAGCTTTTAGTCCATCTTTATTTATAAGAGATTTAAATAATTTTCCCAAAAAATATCCTGTCCTTGCAGTAAGAATCCATCTATCATTCTGTGTGCGTTTGTGTCTATAATTGCAGTGCAGCAGATAAAGAAGGAGACGCCATTCCAGCTGTGAGGAGACAGAAGGCGTCATGTACACGCAGTCACAATAACACTGCACACACTGACGCACTTGCACACATACACACACACACACACATGGCAGGTGGGGGTTGAGCGCAAGCAGGTGAGCATTAAGTCAGGGTGCTAAACAGATCACGTCGCGGTGTGATATCTGCAGACAGGCACACAGACAGACAGAGGAGGCCGGTCTGTACCTGCAGGCTGAGCGTGGCGACTCGCAGCTCCCTCGCCAGGAATTTCCTCTAACTCCTGGGAGGAGGGCGGGTTGAAGGTGAAAGACGGGTGCAAACCACAGGTTCTTGTTAAGCGTATCAAGTCTTAAATTGCTGCAGTTAACATTTTTTTAAGTTTCCATTCATCTCAATGTGTAGGTTTTGTAGAAAAATGACATTTTTTAAAACTTGAAAACAGCCTACAGTATGTACTAAGGCTACATGCACTTTTAAAAATAGCTTTACATTTTCACATTAAGTTATATGTGAAAATATTTGTTTTTCACCTTTAATTTTTCTATTTCAGCATAGAAACCTCACCTGTTTCATGTTATTTTTAAATTTTATGCATATTTTCCCTCCAGGCAAAAAGCTCACACTTGCAAGCCTAAAATTAGCTTCCGTGATGAAACAAAGCGGAGAAATCAGTTTGACAGCGGTGGAGAAAAATAGGTGCAAAATCTCTGCAGACGCTCCATGTTTGGGTAGAACACATATGTGTCCCTATGTTCTATAAAACCTAAATAATGAAAGGACAAAAAATAAATAAAACAGTGTGTTCACAAGCTTGTCAAAAGGAGCAGAATTTTCGGAGCGTTTAATCACCTCCTGTATGATTTGTCTGTCTGGAATTACCAGTCTGTTCTGACAGAGTCCAGGGTGCTAATTGTGAAACGCTGACGGTGCTCATTACACAAACCTGGCTTACCAATTTTCTGGAGCATTGTCAGGGCTCCCTTTTGTTATCTTCTTTCCCCCTTTTTATCCTTGCACCCAGTCTGCTGAGGAAACATGGCCATTATGTGTATCACTTACTTCGCTGCTCGACGTTAAGAAAAATCCTCTGCAGTTTTGTTCTGTTTTCTCCTCGTCGGCGCTCAGATGCGCTGAATCGATTGTATGGCGTATTGTTGACAAAGAAATAGCAATATAAGTTTTGATAGAAAAGGGGAATTTCAGTTGATGTCTTACACAAATTTGTTCTTTTCACTGGCTCTTTGGTCACAGCCTCATCTGGTCACCTTGTTTTAAAATGATGCTGTTTAATTAAGTAATTCCTATTGTTGCCCAAATTCTCTGTACTGCCTTATTCTTCAGGGGTAAAATTCATGAATTTTGAAGTGAGTTTCTATTAAGTGGCTGCTGGAAATAACTCACATGGCATCTTCATTCTGTATAATTTCAGATTGTTTGGCCCCAGGTGCCTAAACTAACTGCTATCCATGAAGGGCCAAGACTAAAGTGGACTTCTAGGTCCGTATAGAAACTCTGAAATCTCACGGTGTTTAGTGAAAACCCTATTTTATATACCTTTAAGCTCTTTGGACTTAGTGGCTATTTTTACAGCACCTGACAATGATTTCCACAGGAAATGAAAGTGTAACACAGAAGAATTTCCTGTGTGAAACGCTTATTGAGAATTGAAGCATGTCCATTCAGTGCAACTCTGATATAAAGGGAAGGTGTGTAAAACACACAAATATTAAAGCAGTTTATGATTGAAGGACTTTGTTTTATATATATTTTTATTGATTTTACCACTGGTTCACTTCACTGCTAGGTATGTACTTGGAAACACCTACATGCTCCATTTTCACATTACACAGAGGAAGCCTGTGTTAACCATTATAAATAAGCATTAGCCTCACTGTCCAATATATATATGTAATTATAGTGTAGAGGTTCATAAAATTGTAAATGAATAGTCAATGAAGACGTAAAGAGCGTAATATACTTCTGATATATTTACCTGCTTTTAAACATTTACAGAACTTTGCTTCAGCAATCCTAAACTTTTTCGGTACGATCGTTTTTATTGTCTGTTTCAAAGCTCCCTATATTTAGCCGAAGTCTCAGCTCCTCCCGGCCCGTCCACTTATCTAAAAATGATTCAGTGGTTAAATGTCAGAGCTGTCCGTACCATTAAGGCCAGCGTGTTTGAAGGAAGGACACCCTCCCCTCCTTCCTCTGTCTCTTTATATACCCCCCCCCCCTTAGCTCCCACATCATCCAGCACCCCCTCACCATCGCTCCAACCCAGGCTGGTTGGAGGGCTGATGTGCAGGCCTTGTCATTCAGATTAAGGCCACATTGTCAGCTCAGGGCTCTTCTCTCTTTAGTTTCGTGTCCCGTTTCTTTCTTCCCACTGTCAGCCACCCCGTCCGTCCCGCGGCCAGCAAAGACCTTATAAAGCTACACTCTCTCTCATCCACTTCTGTCAATTCAAACACTGTCACTCACACCACCATTGGGGGGAGGGGGGGCTGTCGCAGCGAGGATTATTTGTTTATACATAATGTTGGACATGTTTTTCAGTATAGATATTTATTTCATCAGCTAACAAACAGAGTTGTAGACTTTTTTTTTTCTTGGGTGGGGGTTTACTTTGAAGTGAAGATATCTTTGTCAGATACAAATTAAATGACAGCAGTGGCATGTGAGGGTAAAAAGAGGCTGCATACTCCTCCTCTCCACGAGTCTTAGTACTCTTTGTAGAAAAGACAGCAAAAGCTGTTATTTTTAAATCAAAGTTGTACGAGTGCAGGGGTGTTTAGAGAGGGATTGGCAGGTGGTGACACATTCAACCAGAATGCTTTACTCACTCCTTATCCTGCTCTGTTAAAGCATCCCAGAATGATGTTTATCACCCAAACGAATCTTGACTCACCAGCCTAGTTGCCGTCACGTCCTGTCTAATTACTACAGCAGCTCTGTGGCTTCTTACTGTCTGCGCATTTGTCTTTCCTTCCCAAGATGAGCAATGATTCAGCACTGTAAGATGGTGGACAGTTTCTCTCTTGTGATTAGTGCAGAGAGAGGAAACAAATATAAAGCACATTTGAGTCTTTCAGTCCTCAGACTCAGGGGACCACATCATAACGAAACATCAAGCGTTACTGATCGGGGTGAGTCGGCAGTTTCATACCCGTTCTCTCCCTCATCCTCAAACTTGCGCTGAAGCCTTTGAGGCATGTCGATGCTCCTCTAGAGGCCGAGCAGCTGTGCTTCAAAACAGCAAAGAGAAAAAAAAAAAAAAAAAGAAAAGACAGTCAACTGCAGCTCCTGCCCAGGTGCTGCGTTAACCAAGAACTACTATGAGTCAGGAGTTTCAAGATGACTTTCTTTGTGTAACTGCTACTTTCAGCAAAATAAGATGTGTTCCCATGCATTCACCGTCTGTGTAATCTTGACCGTATTTCATGGAAGTTAAATTACGCTCGCATCGCTGCTCGGTTTCTAAGATTTAAAGAAAAGGTGAGTCAAAGTTTTTCTTTTTTCATGGGCTGTGGTGGAAGGAACTACTAGTGGAGGAAAAATCTTTGCAAAGACACACACTTGTTTTTGTGTCATTTTTTTATTATTATTATTTAAAGAAATGTTTTGGATATTTAAACCAAAATATTATATGTTATTGTCATGTAACTGGGAACAACTCCACTAATACACAGTTATGATATTGATACCCTTGGCAGATTTAGGGTTGAAGTAATTTCATCAACATGGTTCTTTTGTCTGTTATTATTTTTGAAGTTCCAACTTGAAACTGATGGGAATCTGTTGAAGGAATTAAAAATGAGGGTGACGGCAAGAAGGCCTTTATGTCAGCGACTTGGAGCTCATCTTCAACAATAAATCATCAAGTTGATGATTTATTATTTATAAATCACCAGAAGCTCTCATCAGTAATTATAAGAGAATGTGATTGCTTTAATGCTGATAAAGATCTTGATTATTGGGAATCATTTTTAACATGCTATTTATTTTATTAAAATGAAAAAAAAAAACTTTAATATATGAAATTAACACTTCTTTTGTATTTTCTCATCTACCAAGAGAAGACTTTCCTATTTTCTCTTGGCCGAATGAAGCACAATAATGTCTAAATCTGCCATAGGGATGAATAATGTTGAGCTATACTGTAACCACTTCAAGCAATGGTTAGCAGCACATAGACATTAAATGTCCAACCATGTTGTTGTCTTTGGTAAAGTTCCCATGACCTTTTCTGTTTACTTCCGAAGAATGAGAGAAAGATGTAGCTCATGAATATGCAAGTCAGAAGATTCTCCACACACAGAGCTTCGCCCTCATTTCTACGCAGACTGTCATCTCTGGTCACCGTCCGGTTCACGCTTGCCACAGTGAACATTCAACGCTGTCGGTGAGTTTGGGCGTAATTTAACAAAAACCATCGACCGTTGACTGTACCCTGTGGACAGCTTTTGTCGCTAGATGTATTTTAAGAAGATGAAGATGAAGCCTCACCACAAACCAGAGGAAGAACGGCTGATGACTCCTTGGGAAGGGAAACGATCCGGACATACTTCCAGCTTTCTAAATCACAGCAAAGGTCACAATCAACATTCATTGCTGTCGGTGGGTTTGACTTTGTGGAAGAGCTCACTGAACGATGAATGCAACTGTGTCCCAGATTTCATCCGACCGTCACATCGAATGTTATCACGACACGCTGATGATGGCATTATTTATTTCGCCTGTCTCCCTCCCTCAGCTACCGCGATGCTGGTGGTGTGAACTGCCTTCCTGACAGTTTGGCTTTAAGAGTTTGGCTTAACTCTTTCATTGTCAAAGACAATGAAACTACACTTAGGACATGAAATGCTAGACATGATTTTGTTGTGAACTTTAAACTAAATGGGGATTTTTTTTTTGTGTGTACATTGTAATTGGACTAGTTAGTATGTAGAGATATAAAACGACATAAATTAGGTGGTCTTTATTTCTGTAATGTTTCCAGGAATTAAGTTACTACAATAGATGAGAATTTAAATTCACTGTGTGTTTCTAATTCTTAACACAGGGCATGCACTGTCTTTGATGAATTTCAATAAATCATCACGCTCTCAGTTCTCAGTGAAGTTGTTGATACTCATTGATTTTCCAGGGGAACATGTGAAATTGATGATGTTGGATCTAACGTCAAAGCTCCTCTTCTGAAAAATGAATAAAAACGAAAGCTATCTGCAATATGCAAATCCCACTGATCAAAGCACCTCAAGCCAAGATGTAAAAAAAAATGAATGCAGTTGTCAAGATTTAGTCTTAAGAATTTAGAAAAATAGCTAATTTTGACTCATTGTGTTTGATGAAAATGTAAAATATGGAGCCCTCTTAATAAATAAATTTAACTTAAAACATGAGACCAGTAAAGTCATTCTAAAGCTTTTTTTCCACATATAATTTGGCACTTATCTTTTACAACCCAAATTAAAACCAATGTCTTCTAGAATTTTTTTTTAGTTGGATTTACTACAATTATTATTTGAGGACTTAAACTGAATGGTAAAGCTAAAATCAAAACGTGTGTCAGGTTGACTGAAGGATGTGCTTCCCCAATGCGTCCATGAATTTTAAGCCACATTGTTTTTTTATATTTCCAGTGTTTAATGAATTACGCTTCATCAATATGTGTTTCAACAGGATTGCAACAGGATAAATGTAATAAAGGTGGAAAAAGTTTTTGAATTATTTATCACAGCCTTGCTTAGTTTTTCACATTACAAAATTGTATATCTTAATTGTGTTAGACCATTTTAACTAAGAAAAATAAGCAAAACTGCCCTTATATTTTTTACTTTTCACTGCCAAGCTGTATTTTTAGAGGTGGGATAGGATACATACATAGTTCCTACATCAATGTACAAGCAACTGTGCATTTAGTGTTGTTAAAACACACAAAAGTGTAACACCACCCTTTCAGTCACCTATAGCTACACCTAGAATTTTAAACAAGTTGAAATGACGTTTTATTCTACACGTTTATTTTAATTGGAGAAGAATACAAAGTCTAAAGTCTTAATATTTAGCCATTTCTTCCTGTCTATATGTCTAAAATTACATTTCAAAATGTTGTGCTGGTGATGTAGCTAGCTTATGTTTCCCGACGCAAACCACTTTATTGCTCAGCCAGGAAGGAACCTTCTTAAAAACATAACTGAAATGTGTTAATTCTGAAATAAAACCACATCTTGACCACAAACACTAACAGACCCCTTTTCTTTTTGACAACTCAGAGGTCATGACTGTTCAAAATGGCTTTATGCTTTCATATTATTTTTATACTTATCTCTACCTATGCTGCACCATTACAGATGACTTTTCCTTTATTATATAAGAATTCTCATAAAAAGTACATGTTACTCCTATGCAAATAAGCAGTGACTGACGAGATCTGCAGCCCTCTCTCCACCAGATTATATAATGCGTCATTTGGGTCACTGCTTTAGGATTAGCAGCAGCCTTAAAGAAAGGGCCTGTGGTGATACGGAGAAAATTATGATGATGGTAAGAAAGTGCTGCCTCACCATTACCAAGAAACTGCAGCTGAAACTGAATGAGTCACACTAACAGTAAAGAAAGCCAGTTCTTGAAAAAGATTCACCTTTGATTAAACAGAAACCATATCGCATAACCAAGTGGATGCTCACAGTTAAGTTCTCTGTTCACTTGTGTTTTTTTGGGAGACCGATGCAAGTAAAGCTCAGGGTTTCTGTGAAATGTAATCAAGATGTGCAATTTAACTTTAAGATCACCACAGAGAAAAAAAAATAGGTTAATCGTATAAGTTAAACATATACAATTTAGAGAAACAGTTTGATGGTTTTCTTCTGTGTTTTCTTTTCATGCAGGTATGAATGAGACTTCATCTCATTTCAGCTCCCGATGAGGTTTTAAAATTCCTGTTTTCAGGTCAAACCATTTTAAAGATACTATTTTCCATGAGGTAGGAGTCAGTTTGGAGACTAGCAAGTAAATTTTGATTTTGATTGCTTAAACCTTGCAATTTTTATGAGGAATCACCATGTTTATTACACAAAAAAATAGTTTGAAGCATGTAATATTAAATAATTAAGCCAATTTAATATACAACATTGTACAATCTAAAATAGTTAAATTAAGATTTTAAATACTTTTTAAAACTAAATTTTAGCTATAAAATATTAAAGGAGCTAAATTTGATCAAATTATTTTCGGATTTCTCAAATGATCAGTCGATCAAGGGCGGGTACTAAATAAAGTGAGCGAATGAAATCAATAGCATTTTCAGTCCACTAGAGGGACACCAAACAACAAGAAGCAGACACTGAAAACTCAGCAGGATCCAGTTTAATGTGAGCTTCCCACATTATCCCTCCCTCTTTCTAAAAACAGTGAAGGAATGGAGAAAAGCAGTGATAGAGACACTCTAGTCAGAAGGAAAACACAGTTTCATTGACTATATACAAACATTATTTTATGATAAATGAAATCAAACAGATGCATCAAAACAGATCCAAGACGGGGAGCTTTATTTTCAAACTACAAAAGAAATCAGAAGTAATGCACACATATTTTTCCCCATGTTATTACGACCTTGAAATTGAGCTTTTGCATTAATCAGTTAAAATGAAACCTTCAAAAACCCGAGTTGTAGTGTTTTCTTTGATATGTTTTACTAAGGCGGTGATTGTTAAATTTTGCTTTAAATGGAATGTAAAGCAAATATTCTAAAAGTCTGCATTTGTCAGAGCTAATGCTTTGTTTTTTGATTCTTTTTGTCGTGCGAGTCTCTTGGCGAGCTCATCAATCGTAATTCCCTGTGGAGATAATGAGTGATTCGGAAGTTCACTGCTTGTGTAGTAAATGAGATGGTAAAATTATGGAGATCATGACACCAAGTAACAGCTGTAATAACCCCTGAGATCCAGCATGCAATCTAAAGATATCTCACGTAGGAACAAAATTAAACTAGTTATGCCAATAAACAGAAACAACTCATCAGCAACTCATCATCTACTTTCAAGCTAAGATTTTTTTTCCTTTTACGTTTAAAAAAAAATAGAATTGCTCACTAATACATCAGTTAGCTAACTTCTTTTTAATCAAAACTAAATTAATACAAGCTATGTAAAAAAATAAATCTCACATTTCAAGAAACATAAAGTTAATTTGAAATTCTTTATCTGTGACCTTTACAGATGACCTTTACAGATGTAAAGATAAAAAAAACAACCAAAAAGGCCCTGGCCTATAAGCAAAAGTACCATTTTTCAAAATGAGTTGTGGCATAAATCCAGAACGTTGAGATGCAACATAATTAATAGTTTTGTTCACATGTCATAAAAAGCTAAGACAAAGTTATTGTGAGTTTCTCAAGTTCCATGAAGAATATCCACTAAAAATGTATAAATAACTTATTAAAACACAGTGAACTCTAAAACTCCATTGTACAGTTGTCTGCATACGGATGAACTGTATGTTCTGGCTGCATGAAAAAAAGAAAACTGTGTTGGTGTTAGGAGAAAGAACCATCCCTGATAAAGAGCTTAAAGCGGCTCATGTGGCTGATGTCCATCAGTATAGTGGTATTTCACTCCACCAGTGTTTTGCAGCTAATAGTGTCTCCCACAATTCCTACTACTGTAGGTAGTTTATTGCCTGATGTCTGCTGGTCTGAGCTGTCTCTCACCCTCAGCCAGGAAGATCTGCAGGGCTCGGTAAAGCAGATGGATCCCGAGTTCTCGTTTCCTCTTTAGCTCCCAGTTTGACACCACGCCGTAGAAATCTCCTCGCTTCTGATTGGTCAGCATCTTCAGCCCTGGAATAAGGACAGTTTGGTCCAAAAATGTTGCACTCAAGTAATTTCATACAAACTAAACAAGTCTGTGAAAACCACTTCCGTACGACATTGGTAATGTTTACAGTAGACACAACTAAGTAAGTTTAAGTGTGGTCAGTAGATACATTTTTCTTAAACTCATGCCATTTATTTGATCTATTCTGTCTTTTATACAAATAGGGAAAAACATTTTCAGCTAAATAATTTTTCATTGTACAACTACAAGATGTGTGAACATCAAACACTTGGTCTGGGTCTGACATCACACACAGGTGATTATCAACGACAAGTTGAAACAGCTCCTCACTCACCGATGGCCTCCACCATGCAGGCCTCTCTTGTGTAGGCCTCCACAGGAATGACGTTCTGAAAGCAGTGCAGAGAGATGACTCCCTGTCCGGTGGTCCACACCTGGAGAATGTGCTGCACTTTTGGACAGAGTTTCTGTTAAAGGGATGAAAAGCAGCTCTGTTACCTACTGATACCACCGTGGTTAAACTTCCTCATAATTCTACAAGAAAGAGGAGTCCGGGTAGAGTTACCTTGGCCGACTTCTCCCCTCTGTAATACTCTAAAGCTTCATACAGGTGACTGTAGGGGCGGGAGCGTTTTCCTTTGCCCACATAAAATATGGCATGGATGAAAGTCTGGAAACATTCCTGAGGAGTCATGGTGTGACTGCGGAACGGGAGGTTCTTTGTCACTCTAATGAAAGAAAAAGAAAAAGATATTGGTTTTTTTGGGGGGTTTTTTCCTTTAAAAACCCAAATCAGGGATTAAAACCATTTTAGAGGCTCATTTTTAATTAAGATGATGACTGATGAAAAGTTATCTGATCTACTGTGGTTTTCCAGTGGAATTAAAAACAAAATGATATATTAAAATTACATTATGTTACCCATTTTTGTTTTGAATATTTTTGTAAACACTGTGAAGCCTCTACATTTTTACTCAGTTATCCTGTTGTCATCTTATACCGTCATATTGTTTCTTTTTTATTTGCTTTATTATTGATTTTTTGCCAATAATAGGAAACTCAAAAACATCAAAAATAAAACTCCCAAAAGAGCTATAGGAACTATATCATGTGTTGAAAACAAATTAACACTTGTCAAACTGTGAAACTTAAAAAAAAATTTGCGAGGCAACAGGATTGCACCAGAAATCAAAAAGCAAAAATAGACAGTACCTCGGGTCAAGAAGAAGATAGTTAAAGCTGGACTTGATGATGCCCTCCCTCCACTTCCTGTTTTGATCCGGTTGGTCAAACTGCTGGCACAGAGCCTGCTCGTCAGGATGGGAGTTCGGCAGCTGGAAAGTCTTCAGGACCCGACAGAGATCTGGACTATACCCTAAAGTTAGTAAAGTTAAAGAAGAAAACATCTGTGAATGACAAGGCGCAACATTACTCGCTTAAATTCTCCTGAATGTTTCTTCACTTAATATAATGTAATATCTGAAAATAAACATAACCTTTCTGCCATTGGTCGGACTGCTTGTCATTCTGCGTGTTGCAGTTTTCCTCTTGCAGCAGTCGGCAGAGCTTCCTCAGGTACGTTGGCCTGGTGCGGCTGCTGATAGGACCGGGACTCTCTCCCAGTTCCACCAGCCTCAGTCTCAGCTCCCTGTCAGTCATTCCTCTGGTTTCTGGCAACAGTCTGCACTCAGATTTATCCTCTTTCTTTTTCTGAGCTTGCATCTCAGGCTGTAGGTTCTCTTTTCCTTCGCTGCTCTTTGTTTCAGTTTGCACAGCTCGCCAGTCATACAAAACAGTCTCGTCGCTGATGCTGGTACTTGTGCCGGAGCTGAGTGAGGTGTCCGACGTAGGTGGGACGTGTGTCTCAATGAGCTTGTGGCCCTGCTCTGTGTCAGTGTAGAGATACTCCACTGGTTCATCCAGGTTCTGGATTACTGGACGCCCCCCAGGAGTGAAAGACAGGTCTGCCAGGCGCCGTGGCTGACGGCTCGACAGCCGACTCATGCTGTATCTCGGGGTGCATCCGGTACCTGGAGTATTTGGAGGGTCAGTGTCCTCCGTGGATGTCTTTGGAGAAAAACTGCTGGAGGTGGACGAAGAGGACGCAGAGTTGGACTCTGAGCCGTAGTCTTCAGTAATCCAACAGTCATCGTTTTTAAAATCATCTATCTGATCTTCAGCTGCCAGATGGGCTACTTTTGCCTCATCCGAACCAGTGAGATCCTCCGTTAGAAATTCCTCATCCTCAGGAAGATGCCTGTTCTGTCCTCTTATGGCGAGAATAATCTCCGCAAAATTTTTTTCATAAGCAGCGACTGAGTCGTCCTGGTTCTTGTCTAATATGACCGTGTCATCCAAAGACTGTGATCCCTCAACAGAATCAGTTTCGCTGTTGTGTAGAATAAGAGTATCAGCTTGGCTATTGCTGACACTCGAACTTGTAAGAGTGCTGGACTGGGGGTCTTGGCTGTCCTTGGGTAGCGAGTTTCTGTCAGTGCACCTCTCCAAGTGACGTGACGTATGACTTGGTGTGTAAGGCGAGTAGAATCCATGCTCACTGCTCTGACACCTTGGCGTCTGCCGAAACATTCGAACTGGCGTTGGCAGCGTGTCGTCAAATAAAGAAGATGTGATTAACACGCTCTCATGGTTTCTGCTTGTTCTCATTGAGCAGCGGCTCAATCTAGACCGCGTCCTGCCGGTCACAAAAGGGCTGGGTGTAAATTGAAATCCACCATTTTCTTCTGATGACACAGTGTCTTGCCTGACCCCATCACGTTTTCTTGCAGTGCTTAAAAAAGAACCAAAAGAAGCTCTCAATATATCCGTCTCTTCATGTTGTTTTTCAGACAAGGTCAGTTTATCAAGCAAACCTGATAAAGGCTTTACCGTTTCAGATTCTCTGTTGGGTTCTGCTTGAACTCTTAAGATATTTTTATCTCCCTTTTTGAGTTCATTTTCAGAGTCTGTAAAATCCTGTTTGGTCCTTGTATCAGACTCAGGCTCCTCTTGAAGAGGGAACACAGGATGTCTTAGGGGTACAGGAGCATCCAGACAGCTGGTGTAATGGTCACTTTCACAGCTACTGTAATGACTGCTGCAAGTCCCACTGCTGCTGCTGCTGCTGCTGCTGCCCACATGGGCCTGCTCTTGTTGTCCATTCACTGGTTGATCTCTGTTGCTCTGCCCCTCTGGTTCGACATCACTGAGTTCAAGAGCACACTGACTGATAACTGTTTTCTCTAGCTCCTCTTCTGTGCTCTCACTGCTTTCCCTAGAAAAGACAAATACATGGTCCGGTGATGTGACGTCGATCCCTTGCTGTGGTAAAACCGTGGCCAAGCGTTCAGAATCTAGAAAGTCTGAGTATTCAGACATGTCAAAGGGTAAAACGTCTGTGCGCTGGCTGATGTCAGCAGCAGTGCTCGGTTTGTGGGTTTCTGGGCTGAAAACTGGGAAATAGTCATCTACATTTCGAAAGCTAACACTCTTCCGACTGGCTCGCCTGGATAAAAACTCTGACGGAACGTTAGCTAAAGCCGCCTGTTCATTATCTTCTGCGATTGATCCATCGTCACAACTTGCGGCATCATTTTCCGGAGCTGCCGTTGTAGCTACAGGTCCTGCAGCAGAAACACGAGTGCTCGACAGTACAGAAGGCTCATTAAATGATACTCCCCTGCAACTCGGTCTTCTGTTCATGTTAGACAAGTTGAGAAAGGATGAACGCCTCGTGCTGCTCAGTGGGGCTTCACCAAAATCACTGATCATGGACGAGCGGGAACTGAAACTGCAGTCTGATTCAGGATAGCTGGACGTGTCCGTCTGGTCTGCGTACACAGCTGTGACAAGAAAACAAGACATTTTTATCACAACAGTCTCAAGTCCCTGTATATAACCACACTGTACATTTTCACGTTATTCATTTTGCAGCATTTGGCCAATGGCAACCAACTTGGTGGAAAGGTCAGCTAGTCTTTGGTTTATTTATTACATTTAACAATTAATTTCTAGCTTGTCTTTGAATCTGCTGGCACATCCTCTTCAAAAAAATATGAAAAGTGACTTTACCATTTCACTCTAAAGTCATTATTTATCATAGTTTATAACATCTAATTACAGATGTTTTTTCTGTAATGACTTTATTACTCATTCCTGATTGAAAGACAACAATAAACTGCAAATATTATTTTTTTTTATAGATTTTTTTGGATACGTAAATACACTGCAATCAAATTTCAATGAGATGCTACCTCTTATGTTCTTATTAATGGTACTTTTGTTTCAGCAGTTTGGCTTTTTTGAGTTCAAATAATGATCAGAACAGTAATGTGAACATACTGATTGTCATCTGTTAAAAGTAACTACTTTTTTAGACAATAATAATAACAGTAGTAATAATAATAATAATGATTTTTTTCTTTGTACATGAAGAATTGCAAATGTATGAGAATGTACTTTTTCACGTGGAAGTATCTTAAAACAAAAAGAGCCCACAAAGTCCACAGTTTCTGAAGCAGTCTGCAAAAAGGTAACATATCTTACAGTATTGAAACTGAGGGAGATCCTCTTCTTCTGTATCCGCTGAGGACTGATACTCATGAAGAAGAGAGGCACATTTCCGATTGTCCTGATGTTCTGCTAGTTGTGCTGCTGTGTTCCCTTCCTGCAAAATTAAACAGACTAATGGTCAGATTACATTAATTAAATATTACAGCGAAATGAAATATTTATTCTTTAAAAATGTCAAATTTCTGGCAGTCACATTCGTCATATGGTGTTTGGTGGTAAGCAGACAGGACTGAGCCATTGCTGTACGATGTAATCTGGTTACTCTGACCACATGAAGTAGTCCAGGATCCATAAGGACATTTTTTACAGAAAAGCTCTCAGATCAGTATCTGAGCAAAGGAAATCAATATTTTTTAAGGATGTGTGTTGAGTGAATTTAAATGATATTAATATTCTAAAACTGTGTAATTTGAGGTCATAATGCATACTCTTTGTCCGTTTCCATAAAAAGCACAACTGGGGTTCTGTGTTCGTGTAGTAGATGACCTCTCACTGAACCTGGTTTCATTCTGAGTCTCTTCCTGATTAAAGGAAGCCATTTCTTTCCACAGTCCCCAAATACTTGCTCTAGATGAAGAACTGCTGGTGAGTCAACAATTTAATGCTGTTGGCTCAGCTTTCTAAAAGTTTCTTACAAGAACAACTGTATGATTGTAACTCACTACACAATAGAATTATTTTTATAATTAATTTGAGTTTGATATATTTCTGGACAGAACTGGATTTTATCAAAATGAATATGATTTGCACATTAAAGGATGCCTCAACAGTACAATAGATGTTGTATAACTAAACTTTAATCAGATAAATACATATGGAAGCTAATATGAGAATTAGAGGAACCAGTATTCTCACTTATGCCCTGTTTGATTGCATTATATGTGCTTGGCTGTAGATACAGCAGCCTACGTGTTCATCTTCATACAAACTTGGTAAAGCAAGTTTCCATTACAAGTGGTCCCTGGCATCAAATATTATAGGATGCAATTTAAGATATAAACTTGCCCAACATTTCTGTATTAAAACAGCTCTAATTAATCTGTCTAACTGTAAAGACTTACATTATCTTTTAAGTTTGGGTTCCCTCCATTCATTAAGAGCAGCTTGAGATTTTGATAGCATCCCCAAAGAGCAGCAATATGAAGAGGAGTCAGGCCTTCAGAAGATCTAAGAGAAATGCAGGTAATCACTGTATGCTTTACTAGAATATATTTGTTTACCAGATTACAGGCGTAATTCAACTGTTATCTGTAAACTGGTAAAATAATACATGTTTTCATTTCAATGAATGAAACTATACCCGACATTGGGGTCAGATCCATGCTGCAGCAACATTTTCAAGCAGCGTATGTTCTTCTCCGTTTCCTTGCCGACAGCCAGGTGTATTGCAGCCACACCTTTACTACCCACCAGGTTTGGGTTTGCACCCTTGGAAAGAAATAGCTGCACAGATCTGTAAAGGATCAAAACACATTGCTGTCTTGAATTAATGTATTGATTTAATAATATATCACATACAAAACATGATCATAAACATTTTATATTTCCAAAAGTTGTGCATCTTTTTTACAAAGCAAAACAAATTAAAAAAAATATTAAAAGCTACTCGTTTAAACATACAATAGGTACATGTCAGTGTTTGGCTTATTATGGGTGGCTTATCTCTGACAAATTATCAAAGAAAACTAATACGATTCCAAATATCGATAACAGCTTTGCATTAATACCTACCAAATTTGAAAAACAAAAAAAATCCTATTGTAAATAGTCACTCCAGAAATGATTGACATTGACAAATAGTAAATGTTAAAGATATGATGCCTTTACCTAAACAAAGTCTATTATATGGAAGCATCTCCTTGATCACTAACGTGCATTCAAACTGCACAATCAGCACATATAACGATACAATTACTTCAGCCACCGCATGTGCACATCCGCTGTTATTATTACACGTCAAAACTCCAATCAAACTTTATATAAACAAGTGCCGATCACTTAGCTAAAACTGTTAAAGAGGTGTTCAGCATTAAACAACTCGAAAACACAATCCAGCATCCCAAATACTTGGAGTCTCCTTCAACTCAGGTCATGTCCGAACAAAACAAAGAAAACCTGGATATATTTAACTACCTGGGATCTCCATCGTTCACCGCGACGCACAGCTGATTTGCCAGCCTCCTCTTGCTGCAATCCATGACCACCGATGTTTGTTTGCACAACACTGCACTATGTTATTTGCAATATCTCTGAAACTAATAAAAAAAACGGAGGAAAACTTTCAACCAACTTTAGCTAATAGGGCTAATTCTTCAGAAACGACTCCGCATTGCATACGCATGTTTAGCCAAGTTTGTTTTGCATTTTGTTAACAAATAACAGGTGATTCGTTTATTCGTCTATTGTTTAGCTAAGATGTTTTCGAAGCTTTATAGTCCTAAATAATGAATTTAAATCCAAAACCCACAAGCAGAAAAGCTACGTTTATTGTTTTCATGGTCAAAGTTCCCTCCAAGCAAGAAGGCGGAAGACCCGCCCACGGACTCTTCTGATTGGACAATTTGTCAACAGCGTCTTCCGCACTTCAAAAATAAAAGCTCTGTTTTCCATCACCCATCACCAAGGTCATAGTTTAATGTACTGCAATAAAAACTAGGATTAATTGGAATGATCGACTGAAGTGACTTTTTCTGTAAGTGCCTCAAAATTACATTTGTTGTCAATTGGTACCATACAAATAAACTAAATTGAATTGAACTAATAAAAATATTTGCAGCAAAATATCAAAACAAATAGGAAAACTCACTGTGGGATGCTATTCTATAGGAGAGTTATATTTAGTGAGCAGTTTTTAAAATGCATTTTGATGTTATACATTTACAGTTCGCATAAAGGTTGCCATGATGCTCTTATTCTTACTAAACATTAGAATTTCAGGCAAAATTGTTGCAACATCATTTATTTGTGTATGTGTGCATTACAACTTGTAAATCTTACTCTAATCTGAGAAAGAAGCTTATAATACACCAACTTTCATGGAAAGGTTGAGCATAATTTCTATAACTGTGTCAGAATACAAGTTTTCTTATACATGTAAAAGTCTAGAATATAATTTAACATAAGGAGTGCAGTTAGCAATAAAACCTGCCAAATAACAGTAGAAAATACCAGCAATTTTAAACCCACATACATAATGTTTAACTTCAACAGTTTTTATTTTATTTTCATTCTATGTTTATTCATGGAGGCAAGATATATTTTAAACAAGCCGATAGTCCAACACTTAAACAAAGCAAGTTATTTCAAATATAATTTTAGAAAAATCACGGTCATATTTTAGATACAAATGAAAGTGTTCATATTCACAGTTTCCATATTCACCATTAATAGAAATACGTTATCAGCTCAAATGCAGAACAAAATTGCCTTACTCTGAATGGCTGCAAAGGTCTTAGCACAACATTGAAATGCAATACAATAATAATTTATACTTCAACCAAAATAAAATATTGTGGACTAATTCCAACACCTTAACAAATCCTATTGGGACTGTGATCTCAGGCAGAGCATAGAGTAAGCAGCAGGCCCAGCAGAACAAGAAGCAGGCTAGAGTGAATCCTTCCACTGTGGCCTGGTAGTAGTTGGCAGTCTTCATAGGGCTCTATGCAGGCGGCGTAAGCCATGACGTGTGGAATGTAGCTCTGTTCCTGAACTCCGTGGAAAAGGTGAGACATTGGTCCTTTGGCAAAGATGGCCACGTCTTCTATACCATGGGTCTCTGAATCGAGAGGGACTGGAGTCTGCTGTGTGTAGTCATTTGTTGCTGTGAGAGAAATGGAAAGGTCGGCATCATGTTTACAATTTATCATACAGAATTGGCAAACCTTCTATTTGTGTGGATATTTGAAGCCTCAAAAAACATACTTGGAAGTAAAACATTATCTGGCAGTGACAAATGTGGCCATAAATCATCATTATGTGTATCTTATGTCTTGTCCTGACTGAAATGTTGGAGTTTGCGAGTAATGATAATATAATTAACAACTGAACTGACACAAAAGCTGAACATACAGGTAACAAAAGCCGACTTTACTGGAAATTAGTAAACTTAAATTGTTGCACTTTAAATTGGTAGAAGAACACTCAATTTTTCTTCTAGTACAAATAGTCTTCAACGTGTTGCCTAGACAAATGGTAAATGGCTTATTTTTGTAAAGTAGCTCATCAAGCCCAGAGGATTCCAAAACATTTACACTAAATTGTTATCACTAAATCCACCCTTTTACACAAACATTCACCTTACTGGTTTTATTAAACCAACAACAGAAAATTGACTCTTGTTTTCATGTTGTTTATGTGTATTATGTAAAATGTAACATGTTAGTCTCTTATGCAAAGCTGTTGGCTTTTTACAAAAATCAGCATGTACTTACATGAAATTGATTCATTCACATCAGGGCGAGTTCCATTGACTATCTGATATCCTGGTCCATTGCCATAAACAGCAGTGGTAAAATGCTTATTGTCCATGGCCAATGAACGAGAAACTCCTGCAGTTTGCAGAACACATCAGTGCTTTGTTTAAAAATACAAATTTGGATAACATCATGTTACTTTAACTTTGATATAATAAGTTCTTTTCTCATCATATATCTTACCCAAAACAGAGTTTCCTCTTGCTGAATATCCTCCAAAAGCAAAGACATGGGAGTGGTCAGCAGTGACTACAGTCAGTGTGTCCATCTCATTGGTGAGTTCTGCTGCTCGCCCGATTGCATGGTCAAACTCTACAGCTTCATAAAGAGCTTTTTTAGCCCAAGTGGCATGGTGACCATGATCAATTCTCCCCCTTAAAGTTCAAAAGAAGCACACTGACACATAAGCATGTCTGTTTTTTGTTGTTGTTTTTTTTAAAGATTTTTTTGACCTTTATTGACAGTTATAAAACAGAGAGTGAAGGGGGATAACATGCCGCAAATGACTTAAGGATAGGAATCAAACCCAGGACTGTCTACGGTCTTTGTATGGGGTGTATGTGGTCTTTGAATGGAGACATTTTCAGAAGACTTTGGGATGGACACTAATTGTTGCAGAGAGTGGTATCTACTGCAGGTACAATATTAACTCATTATGTTTTAACGGAACTTGACATCAAATTTCTAAACTATCTGTTTAGGTAAATGATAGCTCATTTAAAACCAGCTAACGCCACTCAGAATAATTTGTGTTTACAGGTTTAAATGCAGATTACTTAATATTGTGTTTATTAAAAACAAAATGAGATAATACATTGATAAGAAGGGACACTGACACATGAACCTATGCAACAATCTATGCAATTAAAAAATGTCAAAAGCAATACAAAGAGAAAAGGTTTTTTGAATTTTGGGTTTGTATCATTATACTTATCTTCCACAAACAGGAAATATCCTTTTGGATTTTTTTGGAGAATCTTGATTGCCTTTTCTGTCATCTCTGTTAGCGAAGGGTCCATAGATGCATCCCGCTCCAGCTCATAGCGACAGTCTTTGGGTTCAAACAAACCTGAGAGAGAGGACATTTTTAAAAATATAGTTTGAAGCTAATACCAATAACACCCCTACATTGAAGTATGGTGATGGCAACATAATGCTATGGGGATGTTTTGCAGCAGTGGGAACTAGCAGTCGAACCAGACTCCAGACTTGAATCAAATTTCTGGAGAAATCTGAAAATGACTGTTTAGCTATCCTCAATCTACACAAAACTGGCCAGAGAAAACATTTAAGCAAGCCATGTCGTTATTTTATTTTGCTTTAGAGTGCTGATAAGAACTTACCTAGAAGGAAGTCTGTTTTTCGAGGATCGACAGCGTCAAACTCACTTTTATTCCAAACATATTTAGCAGCCTGCAAGTTGAAATAACAAACATATGAGTAAAATTTGAAATAAAATAAGCTGATGTACAAAATCTAAATATATTTACACTGCATCAGAACACCATACTTCAAAACAAGTAATGTAGATGTAAAATATTAAATTTACCTTTTTGTTTTTAGCCCATTCAACAATAAGATTGTTTCCATCTTTCCGGTTTCCGGTCTCAGATGGGTACTCAGGGTCCGGTGTGCCTTTTGGTAACATATACTTACGACCTCCTCCCAGAATGACCTGTATTGAAGAAGATGACAAACATTATAGTCATTTTTAAAACTATTAAAATAGTGTTTTTGCTGTTCTGTCTGATGTGATATTAAAATCTTAAATGTCATGTTTTTGTTGCTATCTGCAAAAAATCCTTATAAATAACAGAAACAAAGTCTTGAAAACATTGTGACTATATAATACGTCTAAATATTTTTTTCTTGGTGGACTGAATTAGTGACATAAATGAACTTTAAAAAAAATTATAAATAAACTGAATTAAATGGATCTGAATTAAATAATATGAACATGAGTGAGGAAGGAGTCGAATAATACATAAAGTATTTAAAAAGCATGTAAGTTAACATTTGGCTTTGTAAAAATTTCCATTACTATCCAACAAGGTTTGTTGCATTTATTGACTCGATGGACATCGCCATGAGGAACCGATCCATAAATTAAGACTCACATCTATCTCTGTGTTGTGAATCAGTTGATAAGCAATGTCATGACAGCCATTTTGGACAGCTTCTTTAGGGAGGTCAGAGTCAGAATACCAATCTCTGTCTGCAGAGTGAGCATAGCTTGCAGCAGGGGAAGCATGTTGCACTCTTGTTGTTGTGACAATTCCAACAGATTTTCCTAAAACAAACATGGTAGTGTTCAGACTGTTGTAGCAACAATGTTCTTAACATTTTGTCAATATTTCTACAAAATTAATTTACAGGGTGATTCATTTGCTTATCTGCCTTTTATACTGCCTCACGCATAGTAAAACTAACTTTCTTGACAAATAGATATGGTGGCCTAACTTTGTAGATAATGGTGCTTACCTGCACTCTTGGCACGGTGGAGAATTGATGTGACTTCGTTGCCAAAACTAGCATTACAGTTACCCAGTGGAGTGGCAGCAGAGAGGCCAAGGGTCCCATAGTTGGCTTTTACCCCACATAAGTATGCTGTCGCCGTGCCGGCACTATCTGGCATCTGCTGGTCTACGTTATAGGTCTGCAGGCAACAAATATTGGAGAAAAACACTGTGGAATTAACATATTTTATAAGTATAATGAAATATACAAATAATCAGATTAAAATATTTCTGGATTATCTATTATTCAATAGAAAAACAGTCAAAAATAGAAATTATCTATCAAAGGTTTGAGAGGGCCCATGACAAGCTCAAAGTATGTATTTTTTCCAACCATTAGTTATGAAGTATGATGCATAAAATATTTGGAAGGGGGGACTGAAATCACCATCACCCTAAATGTAGATCAGAGCCTTATGTGATAATATGCTGTGTTTGTTTGTCAATATTTCTTTTTACAAGTTGTCTACTATGCTCTTAATTAAAACTACAGAAGGTCAATGAATTCTCCTCAGATCATAATGTCAAATTTGGAGTGCGTAGTATATAGGATACTGCTACAGAACACACCAAGTAAAACCATAAACAATGGGATGCATAGTAATACTGTCCCCAACAAAATACCATCAAAATATCAACATAGTAACTTTATGAATTTCTGACTGTTTAAAAGGCTAGATTTCCTTTGTTGATGGAAAAAGATTATTTTCAAATTTTAAAAGACATTAAGATAATTTTGTTTCACCATTAAATAATGTGTTTCTTTTTATTTTAGATACATCTCCTGAGCAGTTAAAATGTGCTGTCAGAGAGTGCTGACCTTAGACAGTGCCACATGAGGAAATGTATCCATAACCAAACTTCCCTCCTCTCCTGAATTTCCTTCCAGCTGGCCTTTGAGGATCCGGGCAGCTGTCACTGTTGGCATTCCCATTCCTGAAAGCAGAATCAAATGCCGCCAGGTTAATATTGTACTTTGTGAACCTTGGCTTATGTGGGAACTTAGATGACAGTGAAAGACACACAATGACAGACAGTGGGACGTGTGTGAAGAGTGAAATCCACCATTAATTATTCTTTCAGAACTGGAATGTTTATTATATCAAAATAAACTAATGACCTTTTGTCCAACATTTGAACTCCAAAAATTGATTGACAATGGGCTAAATATTCACAATTAATTTTCTCTGCATTTTAAACGTACAATAAAATACTGGAACCTTCTTCTCATTCCTCTTTATACAGAGTTGTCATCTGGTAATTTACAAGATCTTATTTACAATGTGATTTGTTGTCATAAACATACCAGATTACGGAGTAATGAAGAGTTACTGATCAATCGAATACCCTGATAAAGCCCTGAACATGCCTCAATCAGCATGTTTTCCAGGAGGGAGTGGCTTATGTTGTGATCATAACTCTATAATGTCGTTGTAAATCTGCAATTTGTGCACAATCAGAATTATGACCATGATATGATGATATGATATGATGTTGGTTGAAATCCAGTTAAGGGCAGTCCATTTCTTTATAGCGGTCTTTAGTAATATTTAACAGCAAATTGTTACTTATTAGAGAAACCCGACCGTCACATCATCTGAGCATGGTGGATTCTCACCATGCTTAGAACACCATCCAGCATTTTATGGTATCACTTTGTTTGCATTGCCTTAAGGCTCATAAAAAAGTGGTTTCCCAAGTCATGCTCCATCAGTTCTGATAAACATTCCCTACTACCTCAGACAAACAGAAATCTGTTTTCTGAGGGAATGTTTAACAGAGGTTCACAGCATTTGTTTTGGAACGCAATATATTTTTTTATTGGACTGAAAAAATAAACTGAGGTAAAAGGAACAAAACCAGATGATGCAGGAAAGGCTCCTTAACGGTAGAAAAGACTCACCGTCCCCCAGGAACAGGATAAGGTTTTTGGCTTTGTGCACATCAGGCTGAACATTCAGTGCAGTGTGAATGGCTTGTTTCGCTTTGTTGTTCCAGTATTCAGCATGAAGTTCTTCCTCTGTGATTAGGATAAACACATCAGGATATGATGCAAGTATTTATTTATAAAATAACAAATGGATAAGGATGAATGTTTAATCAAACAGATATTTTATAGGAAGAAATATTTTAAAAAGCTGGAAGTCAAATATGGCCTCGCATAGTTATTACATGTAAATATGTCACTTCCTTTGTATACAATTTATTTATTTATCTAAAAATCACTCTGTTGTTGTATTAAGCCGTAAAACAGTTCGGTTTATCAATACATAATGTCCTATGTTTGTTTTTCTTTGTATTAATTGTAAGCTTCATATTATATTTATGCACGGTTTCTACAATTTTTAAGGGCTGTTCTTAGTTGAATATTTAATAGATATTCTTACCGATAACGCACAAAGTGATCTGGGTTGATACGAATATTAATAATCCAGCAAAAATGAGGTTCTGTGTCTTTGCCATTGTGTAGGCTGCAGGTAAATTAACAAACCTTTGCTTGTGAGTTACCTCAACTCCCTTTATACCTGCAGAAGGAGCAAAGGGCACACGGGCATGCCATGTGACGTAGGAACAAGATTATGCTTAATAAGCAAGAACACGCAGCTGGGGAACTGTCCATGACTCACTCAAAACATTAATATAAAATTAAGAGTCTGATTTTGATTTATGACTTGTTACTTTTCTGAATCTTTACAGAGTTGTAGTTTTCAATTTAGATATTGTGCTTAGTACACAGTATCAGATATCAGTAAAGTATTAATCCGTTTAGTACTAATTGATGGCACAAAATATGGGGTTTTTATTAATTCTTAATTGGATCCAATAAATGCATTACTGTTTTTGATCTCTGTACTGTTATTTGTTCCTGTAAAAACTCACTACAAATGATATATGTTCCTGGTTATCTCAAGTCCAGAAAACTCTGGTAAACTTCGACACACTATTAGTCCTTATCCTTATCATAAAACGTGATATATTTTATGTATGGTGCCTTGACAACAACTAAGAACACACCAACTCCTCCCAACGAACCCAACTCTGCAGAAAAAACTTTTTGTTATCAAACTCATCAAAACGGTTTTGAGTTTTAAAAGTGTTGGTGTGATATTGAAATACCTGCTATTGCAAAGTGACATAGTTAGTGCTTAGTGAGTCTGTGCAGAAAGAAAATTTAATTATATTTTATTTTAACAGTTCATTAGGGGTAGTTTTATCAATCTATTTAGCCAAAACCATTTTATGGCATTTGTGATCTTGATGTTGATCTTGCTGAAATAAAAAAAATGTGTTTAGAATAGGGTTCTACTCTAGCATGCATGAATGTATATCATATAAAGGTCTGTGTTTTGTTACGGTTTACTTCATTGGCAGTATGTATATTGTACCTGTCCTATCTCTCACTGAGCGAGGTAGCTAGGCAACAGAGACCCTGCAAGTAACAACCAAAAATCTAAAATAGAACAATAAATATTGTCCTGTACTGGTGTGTAAGTAGTTTCCATATCACAAAGTAGGTTTTCATTCAGTTTTCTCAATTCCGGCACAATATTCTGCAAGAAATTTTATGTTACAAAATAAATGTATGTGTATGTACACACATGGGACTGCTTAGATGGGTGATTAGAATACAGACTAAAGATTTTAGTACCTAAATTATCTTCTATCCAATTCAATGGGATACATTTTTTTTTCTGTTTATCCATTAAAATAGCTTATATTTAGATTCTATATTATGATTGTTGAGCAAAGAAGGAGACCCAGTTATCCTCTAGTACAATGTCATTTAAAAGTAGGGGCCGCCAGGGGGCGTTATGGGAGTTTAAGAGATTTAGATAGAAGAGGGACAAAAATGAAAAAATTAAAAAAAAAGAATGTTTATATCTGAAATTTTATTTTTATATATATAAATGTAATCTGTTTTCAGTCATTATTATAAAATATAAGTTAAAATAACTTATTCAAGATGGAGACAGAATATAGAAATAGCCTTTATTGTCCCACAAAGTAAAAATTCAGGGAGTTTTTTTGTTGCCATTTTCTTTTGTTTGATTGGCTTCCAGTGACATTCATCAAGTTGCTTTGCTCCTCAGGCTAGAAATGGAAAATTTTCTGACAGAAGAAAATGACAGAAGGAACCTCAGCGGTGACCATAAAAAAACTAAACTGTCGAGAAAAAATGAATATTAATTAGATCAATATTAAAATATAACATATTTCCTAATCAAAAGAGGGGATTATGGTGGAATTTGTTTTTTTTATCAGGTAATATATTCAAAATCAGATTAATGAAGTCATAGTACCTGACAAAAACAATTCCACAACAGAACTCCTGAGGCAGCATTTATGATAAATGTAGTCATTATTGATTAGTAAATACAAGTGAGAAAACAAATGTTTCAATGTTTCTTTACATATGTTGTTGCATTACTGCATTGTGTATTGCACACATATACACTCACGTGCACGCACCCCCCCACACACACACACACATATATATTTATTTGCTGTCCATAGGAGACCAAGTAAGATACCTTTTATATTGGCTCACTGAAGGTCATTTAATATTGTAACAAAGGTAAAACAGCTCAAAGTTCAGGTTTAATTTACCTGATCAAGTCACTTTTTTCTTTCAGTAAACCTACATATGCCAACAGATGTACCACAAACGATCTCCAGCTTGGTTGTTGGCTTCAAGTTATTCAGAGAAAAACTTATGCACACAGTAAATTTTCATTTCATGTAAATCCATGGCATAAAATAAAAAAGTCTGAAAACATCTCACTAAATCATGAACTTACAAGTTAGTGCAAGTCTATAATCTGTTTGAACTTGTACATTGATCAATTGGAATGTTGGATGAGTTATTGAGTCTTTAATAGTCTCTTGAAAAACAGTTTCAGTTTACAAAAGAATAACAGTTCATCTTTGCATATTTTCATGTTAACAAGCTGTCAGAGCTCTGTTTTTTATTGCTAGGCAGCGTAGTTTATTTAACACTTGCATGCTCAAACTTTCATTGTAAATCTATGGCAAAAACACTAGTGTGTGTGGATCATTACCACATGATCCAAGGGGTTTTTGGTAATAAATACAGTACTGTCAGTGTTTATCCATGCACTCTTGATTTTCCAGCCCACGCACAAAATGGGCTTGTTGGCATATTTACCTGAAAGCACTTAATCCATAGTCTTTGTTTTACTGCATGCAAATCATTTCAATAGTTCAAAAGTATGTGTGTGGATGAAGGTCATCTTAAAAACCAAATAAGGACAAGCATGTTGATCAAAAGGCCTAAATGTCTGTTCACACACCCAGATGAGGAATGGCTGTGACGGTGAGGAGGGCAGTTTCTGTATGGCTCCAAACAGGCTGCATAGGCCATAACATGTGCTACGTAGTTCTGCTCCTTTACTCCGTGAAACAGGTGAGCCATGGGACCTTTGGCGTAAATGGCTACGTCTTCTCCACCGTGTGTTTCGGCATCCAGTGGTACAGCGGCCTGCTGCATGTATTCCTCATCCACTGCAAGGAGACACGTGCAAAATGCAAAAAAATACAATACGTTAAAATGAATGTAATTTAATTCTTCTATTAGTGACCATAACATATAAACAAGCAAACAGCATTTTGCAATATAAATATTGAACACATCCATTTTTTTCCCTCCCTAAATATACTTCTAATTGCCACATTGAGATTAAATTCACACTTATATTGTTGGATTGTTGCTAACTTTTTTTATTTGTTGTTCCTACTTTTGGACTAATACTATAATTACATTTGCCTCATACATTTTTTTCAGTAGTTCGGCCCATAAGATAGGGTTTTCCAAAGCTTCTATAATTTACTCAAACAAAACTAATTACAGCTTTCCAAATCCCCAGAAGGTAATTGAAGTTCCTTTGATGGAAAATGCAGAAATAGCGCCTGACTTTTAAAATACAAGAAGCACATGCTGGACAGGAAGTGAGATAAACTATTTTGAAATTATTATGATTAAAAATACTACAATCTTTTCTACACTTCAGATAATGTCATTTTTTTCTGTAGAGTGGCACAGATGGTTGGAAAAGCATGCTGGTGCCCTTTTCTTTCTTACTGCTTTGTAATTTCACCGCATTGCTGCGGATAAAAGCATCAAAGTGCACATATATTTCTTTTGCAATGCTTCCTGCCTCTCCAGATGGATACATTTTAAAATCAAATTCCATATGGAGTTGGGTTCAGTGTATAGCTATTAGACATGAAAACTTGTTCCAAAAAGTAATACTGGTCCATTTAGAAATGGTGAGTAAAACTTAGGGCTATAAAAGGTATTCCGTGCAATAACTTAAAATGCATGTGTATTTCCATCTTTCTCAATGTGTCACAAAGACATGCAAATGTAGTTTAAAAGTTCAGTTACATAAATGCAAAGGGTTATGCGGGAATAAAAAAAAACAGATCACAATGAAATGAATGCATTATGCTTCATCTTTGTTTTTCAGACAAACTCAGGCGTGAGTCAGCCATAACCACATCAGTTCAAACTGTCTGTACACAGATCAGTAGAGACAAGCAGCTGCATCTGAAAACCATTAGCCAGGACTCACAGTAATCCACCGTTGTGATGTTCCCTCTGGTTCCATTTACATGCACATAACCAGGGCCATTGGCATAAAGGATGCTGGTAAAAGGCATTTCGTCATCTGCTTTCTTTGGCGCCAGACCTGAATCATTGCGTGGGAAAGTGAATAATGTTTGTCATGCAAGGTGTTTCTCGATACTTACACATGCTTTTGATGTCATTTTGAAAGCAGATTACAATGAACTTAAATAACCTTTACCCAGGAATTACTAGAGCTAAGAAACTCAAGAGTAGGTCAACATTTTATAGTCTTCAGCAAAACACTTTGTTGGTCTTACATGTTTTTGTTTTTTTTAACTTTCACACAACTTTTAATATGAACAGCATTAAAGTAGCTATTATTAGAATCATACCAAAAATGGGGTTCCCTCGAGGTGTGTTGCCACCAAAGGTAAAGACATGAGAGTGGTCCGCAGTTACCACTGTCAGTGTGTCAGACTCATTGGTGATTTGCGCTGCCCGTTCAATTGCACGATCAAACATCTCAGCTTCAGTTAGTGCCAGTTTTGCAATGCCATCATGGTGTCCATGATCAATTCTCCCTCGTAATACAACACAGAAAAAACTAATTTCAACAACTCATCATGCACAATCAGGATTCTGTGTTATTTCAGATACAACATTGCAAATAAGTGCTCTTGATTGGATTTTATATTCAACAACAATCCCATGATACTCATCTTCCACAAACAAGAAGTATCCTTTTGGATTCTTCTTGAGGATTTGAATTGCTTTTTCGGTCATCTCCACAATAGATGGGTCCCGTGTGGTATTCCGGAAAACATCAAATCTCATATCCTTTGCTTCAAAAAGACCTAGACCCAAATAAAAGGGTGTGAAATCTCAGCATTATGAGATTTACAGTTGGAGACAGTAAAGACTCAGCTCTGTTTAGAAGCAATAAAGCTGTGAAAAGAAAGGCCACAGAAAAAAAACAAAAAAAAACTTTCAAAATAGGACCAGTGAGAAAGTTTAAGAGTCTGAACTCCTCGCATATCAGCGAACAACGTGATAGTAAGATAATAAAGATGGTGTACTCTTGGTAGCTGCACCTGGATTACTGTTAAATGCATCGTCACAGCAAGAAATGCACCCTTGAGTCTTTATCTCTATAGTTGGACCTGATAATGCTTGTTAAAAGCAAATTTACACACAACACATGACTGTTTTAAATGGCTGTAAAGATGAAAGATGCTACTTAGAGATAAAGATGTTATATATTACTTGTACACCCACCCATCAGACGATCTGTACTTTTCACATTTATCTCATCAAACTCCTTCTTATGCCAGACATACAGTGATTTCTTATTCTGAAAAACAAATCCATGGTCACACACATATGTTAGTAGCAGAAGTCCATAAAATGGTAGATAATACATCAAGCTAATGCTCATTAACCCTACCGGTTTAGCCTTCAACCACACATCAATAAGGTTTTTCTTGTCTTTGCGGTTTCCCTTACGAGAAGAGGAGGTAGGATACTCAGGATCCGGAGTGCCTTTTGGTGTCATGTACATCCTTCCTCCCCCAAGAATCACCTTTAAGAAAATCACATGGCAAAATGTCGGTGGAGGCACCTTTTAAAGAATTTATACGTACAACTTCAAAAAATACATGGTGTGCAACAAGCAACATGTACAAGTTCTAAGTTAGAATCTTTTCAGTCAAACGTCTACAGGATGAAGTAGAAATTAGTTGACAAGCTACGTCAAGCAAAGGAGTAGCTTCAGAAAATAAAAAAAATATAATTCATTTTTAAAATATATATGGGAGGTAGTGACAGCCATCCATGTGTGTGATTCCAAATATTGACCCAGGGTTTTACTTAAGGTGTTTATTAAAGGATCCGCATAGAAGTAATTGACTACTCTCAACTTTTAGTAATCTTACAGTAACATTTGCTGTATAATGTTGCTATTGAATAAGCTAATTTGTTAGCATGCCTGTCGTTTCAAGTATTTTAAAGCTGAAAATGAAGATTTGGTGAAAGAAATTCAGTCAACTTGCTAGCATAGATGTTTTCTCAAGATGACAATAAAAGAGTAAAATGGGTGACCGCATCAAGGCTACGCAGACAACTAATGCAAATAAGGTAAAGCAACATGCAATATTTACAAATAGAGTGATTTGGATCTCCAACACGCCACCGTGGTTGATTGCCTTTTGCAGTTTCAACCACCATAAGTCCTTCCATTTAAAAATGCAAAAAAGTCAGTTGCTGTTAATTTTATTTAATGTGACTGCTATTAACTTTAACACAGGCTTTTGGAGATCTGAGGTTTGCCTGATTTCTCTACATATCCTCATGGCACAATCTATAGATTTCACATTGTCTAAAAATTAACTCTGCCATATGTTCAGCAGTTCCTATATGTAACCATAATTAATCAGTCTCAGAATATGTTGGAAGATAATAAGCTGTTCTTTCATACATCAATGTCAAAGTTGGTGACCAGTTGGGTAGCAATATCCACACATCCAAGTTTTTGAGCACTGGAGGGAAGGTCTGCGTCGCTGTACCAGCTGCGGCTGACAGAGTGGGCATAGGCTGCCGCTGGAGAGGCATGCTGGACACGTGTGGTGGTCACAATACCCACTGATTTACCTGTACAACCCAGAGAAAGTCTCAAATCAAAAATACATCTGTTTTTGTTTTTTTGTTTTTTTATATATGAAAAAAATTGCCACTACAAAAGTGGACCTGTTCATTGCATAGAACCACAATAAGTGACACCACATGCTTATCGGATGATTGTTTTACTCCACACATTTTTCATCGTAGGTAAGTATGGTTAATTTGTATCAGGAGGTAAGAGTGCAGTTTCAACTGGTTGACCTTTCCAAGATGCAGCACACCCACTGTTGTCAGTGATCAACTTTGTGTACCTTGGGCTTTCGCACGTCGTAGTACTGAGTAGACCTCATTTCCAAAAGTAGTGTTGCACTCATAGGCCACTGCTTTAGCGCTGAGTCCAACTGTCTTGGCGTTGGCCTTCACCCCACAGTGATAGGCCGTGGCCGTGCTGGCGCTGTCCGCAACCTGCTTATCCACACTGTAGGTCTTCAGAAACAGAACACAATTGAACAAATAAATGTCTAGAGGACACAGTCTAAAAATACATCCTTGTATAATTTATAAGCATTTTTAACACGCATTCATTGTTTTCCAGTGTCCTTTTTTATTATTTTATATTAACCTTCATGTCACCAGGAAAATCCATTAAGATTTTATTTTCGAGTTAACTCATTCTAGTGGTGTTAGCTCTAGCTATTATAGTAAGCAAAGTCGATTACAAGCCGGTCACGTTAGTTTCAGCAGATATCTCATATAACCTTTGCCATATAACCTTTGCCATCATCATGAAACCTTTGAGGCCGTTTTATGGTTGTGGGTTGCCCTTGTTGACCTCCTCCTCCTTGAATTCTTGTTTTTTGTTTGTAGACTTGAACCACATTTTAACATAACCACGTCTTCTGCCTGGCATGAATTTTGCAAGTAAAAAAAAGGCAACCTGCTTATTTGAATAATAAAATTTGAAGTAATTGTGAGTTCTTATGCAGAACACACCACTGCTTTGAGGTCAATAAGTAAATTCTAAGATTTTAAGGCCAATATGCTTAAATAGTTGTGGATCACTTTAAATAAATCTCTTCCATTTTAAAGTACTTTATAGGGCGCTGTGAAACAGCAACACAGCGTAAATTTGCACAAAATATTTAAAAATGTTCAGAATAAGTTTTTGGAATAACAGATCTCTTTGCTTTACTATTAAGAAAATTCAGAACAAATATTCATGTAATCCAATGCAACATAAGCAATAACAGCACCTTGTGTTGACACCAGAGTCTCACAATAATCAAACGTTACTTCTTCTTGGTAAAGATCTCCAAGGTCGAGTAAATAAAAAAAATATATATATACTTATCCCAACAAAATTTAATCTGTCTTGATTGTTGGTTGAGACAGAAAACTACAGTTAATAAATACTCAACCTCTCCATAATGCTCAAGTTACAATAATTTAGGGATTAAGCTTCCCCAGAAAGCGATGGGAGACCCAGAATTTGTGATCACTACTTACAGCCTATTGTCAGCATTTTAATTAAAGGGTGAATTAACAAAATCCTTTAAATCTCTTTCAGTTTTGTGGTTTAAGAACTTACATAGCAGTGCATGCTCATTAAAAGACAAGACGCAACATGCTGCTGGAAAGCCAAGTGCCACTTCTGTTTTTCATCTTCTCTCTTTATTCATAATGAACAGTGCAATTTTACTAAGCAGCCAAAACTAAGTTGGAAGATTTAAATGTATGCATGTGTGTGCTTAAAATTTAGCACAGCTCTCTCCTCACAGTTTCATGCTCCAAGTGTGTCTGTAGTGGTAAATAAGGTAAGTTACTTCATATATTCCATTTGCAAAGCTAAAGTTTTACCATTTCTCTTCTGTGAAAATAATTAGTATTCTATTATGGCGTTTGCTGGCTAAAGCAAGACAGAATAGTAAAACTGCATTTATGCTTTTGCATGCTCACCTTTAGTTTGTCATTTTAAACTTAGCAACCTTGCAGTTTCCCTGAGCTGTTTCAGAGGAGAGGGAAATGAGAACACTAATGATGCAGTAACTCTGGAAATGTTGTGAGATTTTCCAGCCAGCTCACAAGTAATACCTCTGGACAATCAGGGGATGTGAAAAACAACGTTGCCAATGTTCCACTGTGTAGTTAAATGTGAGTTGGTAGGAATCATGACTTTACTTACTGTACTGTAAGCTCTTTTCCACTTGGTATAGTAATGGCCAAAGAGCTTAATGCACAAATCCTGGCAAACTATTAAGCACCTTAAAGAAGCATACTTTTAACTAACTTTTTTGGCTGATAAATGTGAATAAGTGAAAAATGGTTATACTGCAGATGACTGAGCTTCAATGGCTTCCTTGGGAGCTAATGGACAATGTGTTTTGAAAGGAAATACTAGAGTTATTTGGTATTGGAAATGTCAAGGAAACTCCTGGTTATTTTAAACCACTGACATTAAATAAAAAATATGGACTAAGTGAGTGTGGATAACCAACTCAGACAATTTCTTTCCTTCCCTTGACTGAACTACCAAAGTGTCTAAAAACAGTTAGGAAAAAAATACTTGAGATGTTATTTTTGGAGGAGCTGTAGTTTCAGTAAACGTCTCACAGAATACTATAATTGTTAGAAGGTTCCGCTGGGAGTCTGGCAGTCTTAACCCAAATCCTTCATAATTACTCATTCCATCTTTCTGTCCCAACTCCTCAAAGAGTTCAATGTGCTCCAAAAGGTCAAATCAGATTCAGTAGACTGAGATGAACTACACTGTGAGATGCAAAACAAACTGTTTCAAGATTATGTCAGGGCTCAAGTCAAGGTGTGCCTGAAATTTGAAAACCATATGAAAAAAAACAAAAAAACATATAAAATAAGTGCTGCCATTGTTGGAGCAGATTGTGGATACACTCTAGAATTACTTTTAAACTGAAACCAAAATTTCAGCCAGCAAAAACCATATTAACAAAAGTTAACCGAATCATGCCAAAAAGTAGTTGCTTTCTTGTACATATGGGTATGGCGACTTACGTACAAATATTAAAACTTGGTGATGACACATCCTAAGGATATTTTAAGCTGAACATTTTAAGATTTTTTTTTTTATCATTTCTATGTTAGCAGTTCTACTTTTTGTCACTACCTTAGAGAGGGCGACATATGGGAAGGTGTCCATGGCCAACTCCGTTTCTTCCCCAGATCCGCCCTCATTCTGACCTCGCAGGATACGTGCTGCTGAAACTGTAGACACACCCATCCCTGCCGAAGGATGACAGACAAATAAAGTTCACTTTTATGTCCCATCTGCTTTTCTCATCTTTGTTATCTCAAAGCAATTACATAATTAATCACATATTTTGCCAGCAATGCTTCACATATCTGCATTCATCGCCCTTTTGACATTACATAAACTCGCAGCACATACTGTGCAGATTATCTGCCACCAGTTTGATAATATGAAACATTCAATCACAAATTTATGCTGCTGCCTTTGTAACTGATTTGCTAGTTTGTGTGAAGACTAAAAATATTATGAAGATGTAGATCTCTAAAGAAAACATGCAACTAGCAAAATCAAAATTTAGATAAAAAAAAAGTCTTTCCAGGTCAAAATAGCACTCTGTTGTGATGGAACTCATTTTCCCTTAGTGAATTATGTGAAACAGTTAAGGGATTTGCTCTATCTTTGCCCGTTTAAAAGAAACAAATCCTTGCTGAGTTAAGGCAGCTGCAGCAAATTTAACTAAAAAATCACAGTCGTAAAACTTAGAGCAGGCTCTGGGCACAGCAGACAGGGGAGATGCACAAAGAAAACTGAACCCGACCACCCAGAAATGTGACTGAGTTTGATTTAAAACAGATACTGGAATAGTTAACTGGAAAACTGTTCTTTAATCCATGTGCCTTTAAACAGCTTCTCCTGCAAAGATGAATTTAATGCCTTGTCGACTGTAAATATAAACACACAATAAGAATTTCTATCCAATCCAGATGTAAATGGTCTCATTTTCACTGTAGCTGTCTCTACTTGGGAATGCCAGAAAACAAGGCAAACATTTCATCACTCACTATAGAAGTCAGCAAACACAACACAAAGGTGCCCTTTCAAGCTGGAAAATATAAAACATTACAATGCAATTTCATTTCAAACTCACTTATGTTATGTTCTTATGTCAATGGGTAGTTCATGCACAGGTAAAAGCAGTTGTGGCCAATTTACTCTTTACAGTTGATCACCAGTAAATGGTGCCAATAAATGTAGCAATGGACCCAAAAAGAAACCAAAATGAGCTACAAGGAACATCAAAATACTTTATAAATGTGTTTTAAGAAAGAAAATCTGAAAGGCATACAATAGACATCTGCTAATTTATTTTTATGAGACCAAAACCATTTCCAAGGGAAATCTACTCTTTAACTAATAGTCAGTAAATGCATATGTGGTATTTTGAATCTTTTCTCCAACTTCAGTCAACCAAATAGTCATGCTATATTACTTAATCTTTGAAGACTATGTATTTTGAGCACAATATGTTTTTTTTTTTTATTTTAGCACATTTTTTGGATGGATGGATGGATGGATGGATGGATGGATGGATGAATGGATGGATGGATGGATGGATGGATGGATGGATGGATGGATGGATGGATGGATGGATGGATGGATGGATGGATGGATGATGGATGGATGGATGGATCTTATCACATTTTTTCTTGGAAAATATGTCTACAACCTTCTTCAGGTGATCTAATAAATGAGCCAATGCACAGCTACAATTTTCCTCTCATGAGGTTTGTTGAATGGATGAAAAAACTAGTCTCAGGTCATGATGCTGCCATCACCAAATTTCACTGTGGACGTTGTGTGCTTATTGTGATGTTCTACATTATGTTTATGTCAAACTTACCTTTTGGAATTGTGTCCAAAGGTTAAAATTTGGTTTTGTCAGGCCATAGCATGTTCAACAACTGATTATTTTATTTGAAATTCCATGTCTCTGTATGGAGCTCTACTCCTTATTTCAGACTTGAAGAAAACTTGACAAAATATTCAGTTTTTGTGATGCCCCTGTAGTACTATATTATCTCCAGCTATTGAGAAAATCTTCATTTTACCATGGTACAAAAATATTTCAGTGTTTTTTTGTTTGTTTGTTTTTTGCACCCTTCTTCTGACTGATACCTTAGCACAATGAGATATTTCAACCTAATTTTTCATTTTAAAAAATTGTGTGCATACTTTTAAAAGCACACCTAACAATTTAAAACAGTGGGCAAAGTAATGGAACTGTGTTAGTTGTGGCATCACTTACCCGTTCTTTGAAAATTGAGGAAGGTTTTTGCTTTGCTGCAATTTCAAAATAATTTGTAGTCATCATGAGAAAAAACTATTATTGTATTATCCCTCTATCTTGAGAAATGTCAAGTTTTATTATCTACAGGCTATGACAAAATTAAATTACCAGCACAAAAAGAGCTTCCAGTGTTGGTCAGAACTATTTATTTGTAAGATGCATCCTTCAATAACTAACCAGTAATCTATGGTGACACTAGTGTTCTCATCAACCCATTAACATGTAAGCATTTTGACGTTAATGAGTTTTAAACATTTGACATGAAATGATTTTCTTAGTTTTGAACAGTATAAAAGCTTATACTGATATAAGCAGATATCATGAATAAAGTATTAGTAAATGTTTATTAACACTGTTTTTGCATACATCCACATATAATGCATGTATAATACGCCTGAGCAGGGCAATATCTTATGGAATTGTTAGCAGTTTTGCACAAAAAGAGCATTTACCTACCATCACCAAGAAATAGAATAATGTTTTTAGCCCGGTGTTGTCGAGGATGGAGCTTCAGTGCAGCATCCAGTGTTGCCTTTGCTTTTGAGTCCCAGTAGGAAGGGTCCTTCTCAAGTTCATGAAAGCCTGTTCGAAAATAGAAACATTTTTAGAGGTTAAGAAATAAAGAAAAGGAGAGCAAGGACAGCATATGTGCATAAACATTTATTTGAGACATTTTCTGACATGTTGATGTTAACGTTGCCCTAAGATAAACAAGAACAGGGTTTACACAGGGAATTAGCATAAACTGCCAACACAGTTAAAATTCTGTCCATTCATTCTCACTAAGAAGCTTCAATTCAGTGAAGTTAAAAAAAAGAACATTCATCCAAAAAATCTTTAGAACAACGGAAAGTCAAACAGAAGGTCCAACACTTTACATAAACAGACCGGCACAGGCAAAAAATATCCTCACTCAAGGCTTTGTTCATCTGCAGAGACTTTCCATGAGACCCACACACCTGAGTCGTGACCATGCCTTCATGCAGTTCTCAACAACACCGTCTGCCGTCACAAACCCACACTTTCCAGCTTGTGGTTACCTGCTTGTATGCTCTAGTCTGTCCGCAAACACTACCAATATCCTGACCCTGTCATCTTCTCACCTTGGCTGTCCATAGCGGCCAGGCCTACAGGCATCATGATGAGGCCCAAAAGTATAACCTGAAAATTGTTGAACCCGCAAAGTTCCATCAGCATCCCTAATCCAACCTGGAGACTGAGGAAGAAGAAGCAACAAGACCAAAAGGCAGAGACTGTGTGTGGCTGGTGAGACCTCCGGTCCTCCTTTATAAAGCCCCGCTGGGGTGTGTTACAAGGAAGGGCCTTCGCCAGCTCATAGGCTCAGAGCCATGAAAAAGGGAGGAGGGGATGAAATCTAAGAGAAGGAGGAAGAGACAGAGGAGAGACAGAAAGAGAATTTGAAAAGTTAGGACCACACAAGATTTGTGTGGCATTTAAGACCCTCGGTTCACACTGATTTCCAGAAATGCCTGAGCTCTGGTTTACTATTTTTGAGCACTGAATTAATTGTGGTTTTCCTACATTCTCTGGTTTTTTGCTCTATGCATGATAGAGATCTGAATTAACTTCTGTTGTGGTAAAAGTCCAAATATTCTATCGTTCAGTAATCTACCTAACTGTAAAAGAAAAATTGGGTTCCCAGCTTATGTTGGCATCCAGCGAGATATAAATCCTAGCTGGGCTCTTTCCATTACTTGCTCCGTCCCCATGAAAAGCAGTCTAAGGGAAGAAAGAGGAGAATTGTCCAAGCTATTCTGGAGAATATCACAATGTGCTCTGCTTTTTAGTCAGTCGGTCAGGTTTCCATTTCTCCCCCTTTGAATTCTTCTGTAATGTACGAGACCCCAATATTTTCCTCTTTCTAACTCATCTTGGCAGTTTTTTTCTGTGGCAAGTGAAGCATTTTTCTTCTTTGAGGTAGTGGAGCTGACTTGCAAAAACAAAAACATCTTCAGAAGTGAATTTATGAAATGAGGTGAGGTAGGCCAAGCTTGTTTCACACAGTGATGGGGAATCAAATTCCCGGTGAACGCCTTTTTGCCTCGCGAACCCACAATACTCAATCTTTGTTACGTTTCAGCGCTCCGGAGGATCTTTGCTTTTCTCCAGTCAGTCATGTATTGCCAGCAGGAGTTTCAAGTCAGTCACATGTATCTAATCAAGGCTGCAATAAAATCATACAAGGAATCGGGCTGAAGAAACCACGTGGTGTTGCCCACAGCAGATGAACTGGAAATACCAGCAGGCGTGTGCAAAAACCGGAAAACCTGCGCAGGCATGTTTGTCTGCTCATTTTGTTGTACAACTCTGCTGTTGAGTGAGAGCATAGATTGTTTTATCGGATTCATTTTCGTGTATGACAAGTGTAAATACGTGGTGGCTGTTTCTCTTCTCAGTAACAAAAGCCATTGTCTTTCCTTTGTTTGAGGAATGCAGTTGAAAACAAATATTTTTTAAATAACAGCATTTTCATTGTTTCTTACTGTCTGAAGATAAAATAAGACAACATTTTTGCTGTTTATGTTCAGTTAGCATTGCCAATGTTACTTTTATTTGTTAAATGCCTTGAACACAACAGACATGTTTTATTAGGAGACTGTTTTATTCCTTTTCATGAACTCAGATGTTTACACATGCACGCACACGCACATGTACACAAGCCTACACACACACGCACACACACAAAATATGTCTATAAATACACACCTGAACAAACATATTTAATTTCTGGAAAAATGTCCTGTGGAGTGCCATATTGGCCATTGTGCGAAGTCAAGGAACACCCTACAGATTGTGATGTTAGACTTATTTTTCATAAAAACAAATGGGATTTCAGCCTTGATTTAAGTCTTTTTGAAGTTTTCTGGAAGTTTGTTCCAAATTAGAGGAGCAGAAAAACTGAAAACCACTTCTTTGTGTTTAGTTCTGGTTTTGGGGATGCAGAACAGATAAACTAGAAGACCTGAAGTGGTCTGGGAGGAGCGACAACTGATCCTCAACACATTTTGGTGCTAAGCCAGTTGCAATGCAAAGGGCTGACAGCATCATGTCGTGAGAGTTTTGTTGCTGGAGAAACTGATGCACTTAACAAAAAAGAAGGCCTCATGAGTGATGAATGTTTTGTGGAAATACTGGGGGAAACATCTCAAGGCATGTGCCAGGAAGTTAAAGCTCGGCTGCAAATGGATCTTCTAAATGGATGATGATCATCATTCAATCACCTCATTGACTTTGTTTTCCTTACAAAAACAAAGTCAATGATTTGGAGTGGCCTTCACAAAACCCTGATCTCAGTTCCACACATGATCTGTGGACAGAGCTGAGAAGGTGTGTGTATGAAAAATGCCCAACTTATTTGATCCAGTTACACCAGTTCTGTCATAAGAAATGGGCTCAACTCCCAATACATTTTCCATAAAACTAGAAAGGTTTAGTCAGCCAGAGAAGTTACGTGTGCTTCTTACACAGAGTGTGTAAACATCTGGTTTTAGCTGAGTACGTAAAGCCTGAATGTTCACAATAGAAGCAGAAACAAAACCACTTTAGAAGATTTTGAAAAACGGAGCAAAACACCCAACATAACAAACACAATGTGTAACACATTTTTGACATTGTTAAATTATTTTTCACTTGCTATTTGCAAAGGATGGATGATTTTATAGCAAACATAGTGATTTGTTTGCACAAAGTAGAGGAGTAACGATTATTTAGCTTGGCTTCTGGTGAAGACTGAGAGTATATTTATGGCGTAGCAGATGGTGACTTGTGTTCACTACTGACTGAGATCACAAATCAGCAGAAACTGGACAGAAGGGAGCTTTGCTCCAAACTGGGACTGGTTTAGGTAAGCTTCCTGTTTTTTACAGCACAAGCAGAGAATGTCCATATGTATGAAAAATATCCGCCCCATAAGGGTAATTATTTTTCTGGCATGAGAACAGATGCTGACTGTTGTTGAAGCAGGGTTTTATATGATTGCTAGATTATTTGTGTGCATGATGTATTGGAATTGAAACCCACATGACACTGAACCTCGAAGCAGACCTGATCCTACAGACTCGCCAAAACTGGAAAGTAACAGACAGGACAGACCCACCTTCTGACATTTACTTTCAACAGGATAATGCACCACATCAAAACAGCCAGATCACCTCAAACTGTTTTTTAATGAGTCTCCATAGTCCTTTGGATGAGTTGAAGCTGGAGATTTACATCAAAAATGGTCAGCCAACAAATCTGCAGCCACAATGTGGCACTATCCTAGCAATATGAATTTAACTGTCTGAGTAATGTTTTCATCATCTTGTTCAATCTGTGACACTATGAAAGATTGCAGTTCTGAAGGCAAAAGGCAATCAACTAGCAAGTTACTTGCAAAGTGTGCCTAGTAAAGTGACCTAGACAGACTAAGTACAGGAAAAATAAGCATTTTCAAGGAGCATTTTATGTAGAGTTGAGCATAACGTTCTGGAGTCACGTGTTTGCATTTTTAACTACAGCTTGCTGCCAATTTGACATTTGTGGTTAAATTCACCCTACAGTTTGTTACTGTGTTCTCATATTCTCCCCCCTTCCTCTGTGTAACATGCAAGGCTCCTTGGACCTATAGATTGTGTAAATTACAGTGGTTAGGTAGAGTTTGCGTTTAGATTACAGCTCATGCTGGGTAATGTTTAGGTTCAGGTTGTCAAAGCAAGGTTACACTTGTGGTAAGGCCAGACCACACAGCCTTAGTTTATAAAAAGTAAGGGGAATCTTTCCCCCTAACTAATAACAGAGAACTTAAAAAATAAGTATTTCAACTAATAAGCACATAGTAACTGAAAAGACAGGCTCCCATCTTTTAGGGAGAAACCAAAGTAACAACTAATGGGACAATTTAGTTAAATCAGCAATCGTGCCAGTAATCTGTTCTGTCTTTGTCCCAAAAAACTTCCTTTAGATACCAGAAACAATGGAGGACATGTGCATGAGAAATACTGAGATCTCAGAATATTTTGACTGTCATAAAGATTTCACTACCAACATGAAAAGGAACAGAGGTGCACTTTAAGGTAAAGAACCACAAGCTACTCCCATCAGCGACAGCAAAAGGCAACTACCTTAACATCAAACAGGCTGACATCTTTGAAAAAGGGGCCTGTCTTACTTTATAATTTGACTCATAAAAGAAAGATGGAAGTATTCCAATTAGGCTACAATGTGTGTGTGTGTGTGTGTGTGTGTGTGTGTGTGTGTGTGTGTGTGTGTGTGTGTGTGTGTGTGTGTGTGT
>CAEGAF010007295.1:0-38037 GCA_903067075.1 Micropoecilia bifurca
ATATATTTGCAATGCTAAACGTAGAGCTTCATGTGCATTGGTACATGTCAGCTCTATCATAATTGTTTTAAGCCAGTAAATCTAAAAATCCTTAAACAGAAATAAATCACAATACGTTTTTCAAAACAAATTAGTATTCTAGATGCATTTTTTCTGAAACAAAAAAATACCTTTCGAATCTAAATCCCAAATCTGGAAGAGTTAATTCATTCATTGCACCATCTTGATGCCTGTCATTGTCTATTGCTTTAATACTGTTTTCTTGACAAAAATAGATGGTGAATATTTTTTATTGTTCAAATGGATGGATGGTTGTTGATTGTTGGCAACACAGAAGAGGGAGAGATCACTGTTGCTATAAAGATCATTCAGGAAAACATTGAGAACCATGGATGAAACAATTGTAATCCTGAATTTGGGGGGAAGGTACAACCCAAAGCTGAGGAAAAAAGAAAAGACACAGATCATAAGACACCTACGCAGATAGCGAGCAACAAATTTATCAGCTAAGGAAATAATTTAGCTTACATTGATATTTTTTTATGCTAAAAATTTTTTCATGTATGTTTAAGCTAAATAAATAGTTTCAATTGCAAGTTATTTTTTTCTCCTTGTCTGAACAAATGAATGTTTCTCTCAACAACTGAAATCTAATTATTGTAGGATTTAAATTTAATCTTAATCCATTACAAGTGTATTAGTAGCTTGAAGTGAATTTTTTACAGTCTACTTGTAGAGGCTTACAGAGTTTCAGTAGCACCATATAGGGCAACTGAGGCCCCTGATATTTAATAATATTTGGCAGTCATATTACTTAGCTTAAATCCTCATAAGTAAACCTTGCACTAATTATGTACCGTAAAGGCAGACATGCACAATCCCTGAATGGCTGGTTAGTATAAAGCAGGCATCTCTGGTGATGGTACTTATAAGACTGGTACAATAGAACAGAATACAATAGAATAATTATGCTGGTCATAACTGGAGCAGAAATTACGTTATCTGTTTGAATGCTGTCAGACTTTTGGTGTTTTGAAGTACAGGTTTTGTCACCAGTGGTCATTTATCACTGTGGTCAACAACAGACAAACTGGGTTCATGAGTGGTTTTAAATCTGTAGGTAGGGTGCTGGTTCCATAGGTCTCCAAACTACTGCTTTGAGACTGAGGCAACAGTTCTCCTGTTTTTGTATGACTCCCTTGGTAACTAGGCATATAAATATTTACTTTATAAGCAAATATTTGACCTAAACACTCCTGTCATTGCTTTTGTGTTTAGTGGCAATTTTGCTATGCATTAGATGTTAAATTTGACATTCCTGGTGTAGCATCATCACTCTTTTGGAACTTTCCACTGGTTCCATTTGGTATTTTTATCGTTCTTATTCACTCATTTCCCACTTTTTATCATGTAAATTAATGTATAACTCAAGCTACAAACTTGAAAATAGTTGAATAGAAAAATAATTATGACTTCTGCCCTGTAATAAGTTTTATGTGTCCTCTCATTTAAAGGCAAGTATTAACATCATGAATACTAACACCTGTACATGTTTTAGAAAGTTTTTATGTATTATCGTTTCTTCTTTGCCGTGCCTTTTTCACTTTCTTAAAGTATCTATATGTGTATCTAATCATTTATTTCTATCATACATTGAGTTTTCGTTCAGTTATGCTTTTCTCCACTTATTTGCCCATTTAGCCATTCATCCATCAGTCTATCTACCTTAAGGGGGACAGAGGAAGAGACGCCAATTGCCAATGAATTTTTAGAGGCCATCCCACTCAGAGATTCCATCATAGCTGGAAAAATTCTGTGAGGTAAAAAAAAAAAAAATGAAATTGAGACATGGTAGAATTTATTGCCCAGAAAATTCCATTCTACTATCTGATTTGAAAAGTCCAGTCCTCCTAGCTTCAGAAAATCTATTTCCCCACATTTTAATGCCCCCCGTGTAGCAGTCCTCATAATTCATTCGAGTGTGTTAAGCTCAGTTTTATTAGATCTGAAACAAATTTTGGTGAGGATCTTATAGGTCATTAACCATGGAGTAATTTTATCCTTGTTTCCCTAATGATGCCATAATGGTGAGTGAATTTCTTAACTAAAGACCAAAGAACATTGTGAAGGTCAGCTTCATCTGTGGGCTCCTTCAAGCGCTTCTCGGAGAGATTGGAAAAGGCGCACTTTTTTGAGGAGTCATTAATAACCTCAAAGCTGAGAGCCTCCTTGCGATCTTTCTCTCTACCTTTTTAATTTCCCTGCCTTTTTCCACCCTCTTTCTAGCTCCTTCTATGGCTCCCTGGCTTTTCTTCTGTTCTTTTATCGCCCTAGTGCAGAGAGCATGGCATGCTGCACATGTATTTGTGCGTCTGCGTGTGGGTGATTTGTGTAAATGGATTGGAGAAAGTCAAAGAAAACGACGGAGAGCAGAAACGGTAGCCCGGTGACACAAAGATCCCAGATGTGATGCTGCTATAATTTGAATTTTATGCCTTTGTTATCGCTTTAATCATTTTCTTTATTCGTTTTGTTTCAGTGGTCTGCGAGAGACACCTGATTGGGTGAACCACCCAGGGACCCATTTTTATTTGGAATGTGGTGGAAGGTCTAATTAGAATTTGAATTTTGCTGAGCCTTGAAATGGCTGGTACTTTATCCTGATCGCCTTAGATATTGTTCCAAGTCAATCATTTGTCACTGCAAAGCATGCTGGGAAGGTTCTGCTAATGAAGCCTCGCGTTTTGTTCGGCATTTTTTTGCTGTCCTGGCATTTTTGTCCATTTAGTCCGTGTGATGTAAAGACGCCAGCGGTTATATATCCGAGTTACGACACGAGCAGCAGCACATGCAGCGACTGAACCGCTGCTGTCACATCCGTCTGAGGCTTGTCATCCTTCAGCATCTAAAGGGTGCAGAGAGTCTGACATGGCATACAGTGTTGGAGTATAGAAAACAGAAATTTTAGCTCAGGTGATTCTAAAATAAAAAATAAAAAAATAAATCTGCTACATTTACACTGAATTAGAAAACAATATCAACTATAATATTTTCACGGCAACTATTTTTTCTATTGAAGTTGTGTTCAAAAAGAGAAAGTTATTCTATAGAGTATCGGTGCATTTTGAACAGAGTCAGCACAAATTCAAACAGCTTGTTTAAAATTCAAATGATGTCTGATCTTATTGTAAAGAACACAAACTCAGAAAAAAGTTAAGCTAAAATCAAGAAAAAAAAAGCATAAAAGCATACAAAAAAGTAACGGCCTTTTGGTTTGGAAAAAAATTAAAATACTTTTTCAGTTTTTCTATATATTTAAAATGTTAACAATTAAGCCATTTTTAATAATCAATTCAGGCTCCAAATTAGCCCTAGATCAATCAAACCCTTGTTTTAATTGCTGACCAGCTTTTTTTGAGTCTCCACTGGTAGTTTGACCATTGATCAGGATTTACAGATTGAGCAAAAAAAAAAAAAAAGAATAGAATTGCATTTCATGCAAATTTAATGAAATAAAAAAACTGTTGCACAAAAGTGGTTCAGGGTTAATTATTTTCCCACCACAAGCAGCCTGCAGATCTACAGATATTTTTGTGCATGCTTCTGCTTTTGATTTGGATGGATTCCTCCAAGGGACAGGAGACTATTAGCTGTCCTGTATGTGACCGTGTGAACAGGAGAAGGTAATGGTGTTTTGTCAGAGCTTATCTGGGTTAACGTGTGTCCTACTCTCAGGTCCCCTCTGATCCGCTTTATTTTCTGAGTGTGTCCTTTTGGAGAGATTGAAGCTGACAGGCTTTTATTATGTAGAAATGTGCCAATGAAAGGCATCCACAAGTGTCGTTGTGAAGTTACTTGGTGGTACAAAAAAAAGCACCACCAATATATTCTATTAATTAAACTGGTAAAAAAAAAAACAAAAAAAAAAAACAAGAGTCATCCTATTTGTTTAGTTTTCAATTACATGTTGTATTATTTTCCCTCCAATCTGCCTGGATGAGTAGGCGTCTCTTGACCACACACATAGGAATAGGCTCTTCTGTTAATTACCCCTAAAACTAATTGAAATTGAAGTAAAGAGTCTGCGAAGCCATCTTTGAAGTCCTTTAAAATAAAATAAAATTCTTCTGACAGGATGATGGATCACCTGTAAGTCTACCTGACACTGAAATTAAGGCTTTTTAATGACAAGCTGCCTCCTCCTAGATGTGAAATTCAAATTCCCTCCCTGGTCTCCCTCCCCGTCATCACCTGTCCCTTTGACTCGCATATGTGCCAAACGCGGGCACTTTGTCTTTGTCACCGGGAGCAGGACAATGTTTTTCACCACCAAGCTTTTGTATTAACCAATCTCATATGGAACTGAGGACATAGCTCATTGAGCACTGTGTTGTTGTTACGTGAGCGTGTTTTGCCTCTCGTAGAAACCAGGCAGAGAATTTTTGAGCCACTCATTCTGTTTCTGTTTCTGCAGCTGATCTCATGTTGTTCAGTACACTAAAATTTTCTAAAAATAAATTGTTTTTTATTAGTACTAGTTTAATTAAAGTGATAAAAAAAACATTTATATTTAATATGTAAAATAAATATTCTTCAATAAAATATTTTTTATCCATCCATTCTTGTACACAGGAAACTAATGATGTCTGAGCTCTACTAAAAAGACAACAACTGCATGGTGTTACATCTAATCAGGTCTAGCAACTTTCATCAACACTCAGCTTGAGTCTCTTGTTATTTCACGTTGCTCTATGTCAGCATAGAACCAGCAATCTGTTCAGAAACTTGGAGGAAAAGGGTCCCAGCCAGCTGCGACAGTGGAGGCGGTGAGAGGTAAATGAAAAATCAATGCCACTGTGACACATTAACTTATCCTTCGATTTCATAACTGGCATTAGGTGTCAGGAGAAATCTGTGTTGTGACTGGGCCCTAATGGCTTTCATGGCCAATCTATGCAGTGAGCTGCTGCAGTGTGTGAGTTTTATCATTTGGTTTGCTCTTGGTTCAGAAGTCATATTCTTAAGAAATGTAACCATCAATTTGTTAACCTGCATTTTAAAGACATGGTGTGTCTTTTTTTTATATTGTAACATGCAATATTTCCCTTGCATGTAGCAAAAAGATACCCCATCAGTCCAAGTTTGTTGAAAAGTGAATAGGTCCTTAGAGTGACAAAAGGATAACATCTGCCACTTTCGCTTATCAGCTCATTTTAGCAACTGAAAATCACTCAAAATTAAATGTGTGCCACACTATCAGTGGATATTAAACATCTTTATTTTACAAGAGTTAAGTTTGTTTTGTTTTTCTTGGGTGGCAGAGCCTGCAGTTTTGTTTTGTTTTTTGTTATTTCATAGGTTGGAAACATAAATTAAAGAAATTAACTTTTATAAGAACCAATTCCCATTAAAAATATTTTAAGTTTTGTTTTCCATGAGCAACAATAATTACACCAGAATAACACACAAAAAATCTCCATGCATTGTCCCAGCATTATTACTTGACGATAATATATTTTCCCATTATTTCCAACTCATAAATTACAATTGTTACAAATATTTTTTTGATTCTATAAACACAGTATAAAGTGGTGTATATATACCATTTAAGTACATAATATATATACAAATGTCCATATTTAAAAATAAATTTTGCAATACACAACCAGAAATTTGATAACATTTATGAAAAATTACATATTATATTACAAATTACTGCATATTTGAATATAATTTCTGCAAATTACAAGTTACAGATTTACTGCCTGATTGTAAGTAAGGTCTTGCGTGCATTTGTTACATCAGGATAATAATAATGTGGAGAGAAAAATAGCTCTCATGTGGAGAGCTGGCCTAATCAGTACTCTCTCTCAACTGTTAAATGTATTTAAACACTAAATTAACAACCCATAAAGGGCCTCTGGTACACTACATTTAAATTAGAGTCAGTTCTTATTTACTGCCAGAGAAGTGCAAAAGTGACACTTTCCTTGATCACATTAAGAAATGCAATGGAGTGACCTTGGCGTAATGGAGGTGGATGAGATACGACTGTGACTGCCCTCATCCTCAAAAACATACAGATTCACTGCATCTTCAGCCAGCAGGCAGTGATGGGAAAAAAAGTGATAGAAAGAGGATGTCTGTCCTTATCCACAATGTCATTAAATCATCAGTTAATGGTGTTAGCATCAGTTCAGCTACTAACGCCGAGGCGAGCTTGTGTGATGTATGGGGATGGCATCTGAATCTGATAAAAATAGAAGAAAAAATAAAAACTCCCCAATCTTGGCTCTTGGTTTCAGAAAAAGCCTAACCAGCTTTCTGATTCACCTCTAAGTTCTGTATCGGGGGTGTCATCTTGTTTAGCAGGAGTTGATCATTCACATATTTAATGCTTTAATTACACCTCAACAGCTGTGCGCAGTGATTTAAGTTTATGGATGTGAAAGCTCTTAATTATGAAGCAAAATGCATAAAGTCATTTCTGATGGTGGATGCAGACAATTAAATTTATTTAAGATTTTCTGCAGAGGCAGAGTAAACGGCTCCCTGAAAATGACCCTTACTGAAATGCACAATATGCCTCAATGTGCTCTGTAATGTGTGATCAGTGGGAACGGAAGGCATCAATCAGCCCAGTGTCACTAAAGAGAGAGGGGGGATCTCTACCCTGGCCTGGTAGAGTATTCAAGATATCCAAATGTGTCTTAAACAAAATGAAAGGAAGATTCAAAACAACTACAAAAAACAGTAATGTGTATTTTTCTACTTTTGAGGTTACATTTAAAAGAAATTAGAACCTACTAAATGCCAGATCATTTACACATGGAACTCAAAATGGGTAGGGCATATTTCCCTTTATATGACCGTAATGAGCAACACATCAGTATTTCAGTCTGATGAAAGTCAATAGCCAACTCTCCAAGATGCTGGGGCCAATGACTTCTTCTAGTTTGTTTAGTTCATGTATAGAGTCTATCTACCACAGCTGAAGGCCAGTATTTGGTGCTTCAATATGATACACTCAATGTGTAATAATGGTGTCAATTGTAAATCGTTTTATAAAGTCCACAACTCAAACATTGCTTTTCTTATATGGAGGATTTTTCATTGTAATTATTCAAAATGAAAAACATTACAGAACTCTGTACTTTTAACCAATCACCACTTTAGCAACATGCTTTATATAGCTCTCCTTTGGTGCCACTATACAATGACTGGTGAAGCTTGTTAAAGGCACATGTTTATGAAAAGCCACAGTGAAATCCAAAGCAAACAAACTGCGACCCTTCTGGCTTTCCATATACTGCAGGTTGATCTTTACTGCTGTTGGATTTACCTGGAACCAAAAACAAGCAGCTGCTTTTATGGGTTACTGTAGGTGTGGATTGGTATAGATAATATTTTCATCTACTGATTTTATTTGATCTATTTAACAAAAAGCAATGGAACCTTTGCTTGGCCTCTAAATGGGTCTTTTTCTGAGTAACTCAAATTAATCTAACTTCAATCTATGACAGGACAACAAGAGGATCCCACATCCTCAATCTTGGGGCAAATGTATTTCAAGTGCTAAAAAGATTTTTTGTGCTCACATTCATGTTATAATAGCTTATACTGCAGTTCAGTCAAGATGAATTCTCATCAAACTCCTGTCAGTAATAAAAGACCAGCACTGACTGTCAACCCAGCAGCTGTAATTCTGTTATTTGTCAGATGAAATATGGTTGGTTTGCTGATTGCCCTAAAACGTAGCACGTTAACTACACTGAAATGCCTCTTCAGTCAACTTCTACCCACATTAGAGGACAAATGGACTCATGACTGCCTTTGGTAACAGAAAGTTAATGTGGGACATTTTTCTTTCTTTCCTTCATCCCCTCTCAGACTCTTATTCTCTCACTGCTGCCCCTCATTCTGTCTTACTTACAGACTTTTAAAGACTTGTTCTTTTTTTCTTCCTGAATAATCAAGGCCTGGACTTGAACTGATGATTTGAAAACAGGGGGTATTTGCTTAATTATTTTCTTCTGAAAACTGCATGAGCCATGAGATTGTGTTCATTATTGATGACATCATTATTATGTATAGGATCTTTAAGTGAATAATAAGCCATGATCTGTCATTTTTCCTCTTTCTGGGACTGCAAATTGCAAAGGTTAGGCAATTTATTTTAATGTTTGGTTTGTCATTTCGTATTGAAAAACACTATTGTTTCATTATATTACAGACATCATTGTTTCATTTTTTCAGCTCACAATCATGAGGAAAAAACAGGTTTCTTTGTCATAATCAATTTGGCAAGTCATATTTAATTGTCCTTTGGTGTACTACTTCCTTTTGTGTAAAATGCAATGTGTGAATGTATGCAAATATATGTTCATTGTGTTTTTATGTTTCTTTCGTAGGCTACATAAAGTGTAGTGAAAAAAACACAATACACAATAATAGAAACACAAATATCCACTAAAAAAACATTCCCTCATTCAGAAGCCCATTGTAAGATAAACACTTCTGCCTGTCTTGCTGAAACTCTCTGACAAATGTGCTTCACAGCAAAAATAAATATGCAATCTTCTAGGACATATTCTGTTTATTTAAGTTTTTTTATTATTAAACCATGAAACCTAGGTGGACAAATTTTTATATTATGAAACATGGAACAGAGAAACAGAAAAGGGCCTCGCATACAAAGACATTTCTGTACAGCATATTCCCCAAAGATGAATAGCTGTTTTGTGGTATGGTCGTGCAGAACAATGAGAAGGATTTCAGGAAAATGGGCTTTGGGGTGGCATTGTACTCGTACATTGTGGAAGGGGGGGAATCAGCACGCTTGAGCGCATTTAAATTTACACAAACTCTCTAGGAATGACAGTGATAAATGTTACACTCTATTCTACAATATGTTTAATGCATAGGTCTGAAGACTTAAGTTTCCCCCCTCTGGTACGAGGCTGCTGCTGTAGTTACCACTATATGTTACATCAGATTCCCTTCCATTAAAATGCCAAGTGGCACAGTGAAGACAGCAGGAGAATATGACACTGAATTTGTTTACCTGTCACCTTCCTCCATCCCTCATTTCGCCCCCCCACCCTCTTTTGTGTGCATGTGTCTGTGTGGGTCCGTGTCACAGAGGTCAGGTTTAAATTAGGTCAGGAAATGTGGATAAAATAAAAAAAATAGAAAAAAGAAAAGAATTAGTGACCCTTTTGTTTTGCACCAAATTGTAACATTTTTTTGTGTATTTTGCTTCTTCCTGCAACCTCACAAAAAAGCACTTTAATATTGAAAGAATGAATTGTCTTCCGACTTCTGAGATTGTTAAAAGAAAGTTAAGGTGCGACTGTTCATACTGTGGTACATTTCCCCTGCTTTGTCTGCGACTGCTGCTGACACACTGCAAAAATCTGCAGCCTCTCTTTACTCATTTCCTCGTGGCACAAATTCACTCAGGCTCAAATATACAGAGTGGCAAACTTGTGTGGATTACGAAGTCTAGTTTCTGACCCGTGTTTGATCTCTTGTAAGCACGGTCTGCCTGAGCAGCTGAGTGTACTTCTACTGCACTGCCACGACCGTAAGCACTGATAAGATAAGCTTGATCTCTCATAGGGATAAGTGTTTTGGTTCACAGTGTACTCAGAGGAACCTGGTAACACCTCAGTGGAGGTTATTTTTATGAGCTTTATATTGAGCTGCATCAATATATATCAAAGAGCCAGCAGAGGGGATTATACACACTGAGATACTTTGGGCTTGGGAACATTTTGATTATTAAAGTTAAGGTGCTGTTAGGCAACTTAAGGTACAATGTCACAGTGACTTGTGGAAGTATTCAAATTTTGTCACATTCAGTGTGTAAATGGAATTGGGAAACATCTCATAATATGCTAAACAAAATGACTCAAAGTACGAAACTATGCTTTTTTTCTGTTTAGATCTGGTGTTATTATAAACTTAATTTTTAAATGAAATTAATGAAAAGCATGTAAAAAAAAAAACCCTGGTATGACTGTACTCTTGTTTTAAATAAAGTCTAACTTCAACTGCTGCTTTAACATTTGCTACAAAAGTTCATCATTTAGACTGCAGAGAATTAATAGGGCTGCTTCCATTTCCAGTTTATACTTTATGCAGGTTTTAAGACTCATTCAAAAGCCTGTGCCATGTACGGCTCCCTGTGTGTTCTTACTTGTCCTCTGTTAAGCCTGGAATATGTAAACAAACAAGCCCAAACTTTCTCAGATTTACAACATTAACTGGTCTTGGCCCGAGATCCTTCACCACTTTAAACAGGCCTTTGCCAGGCAGCAATTCCAGTCCCAGACAGCTTGAGCACTTTCGATTTTATACCTCAGCAACCTTTATAGCATCTTTAGCTCTGCACGCGCAGAACTCGCTATATCCTCTGGAAGGAGACGGCCTGCTGAAGGCAGCAAGGGAAAGGAAAACACTCGCAGTATGGATAACAACTTAAAAAAAAACGAGTGCTCATGAAGGATGCTAAGCAGCTTGGTCATGTGACCTGGAGTGTTTTCGCTGGATTGGACCCTGATGGAAGATGGAGAGCCGTCCTGGCTCCTGACTGAATTGGCTGACAGTACGGCGCTGTTTCAGATTAAGTAAGGTAGAGTAGCCAAGCCTCCGAGGGCTTAAACATCTGCGCAGTGTTGCTGTAAGTGATACTGTGAAGGCATAATTAATGGTTCCGACTGAGGGAACCTTGCATGATGCAGTTCACACCTAGATAAGTGATTCTGGAGGCAGGAAAGAAGCTGAGCGCTTCTGTTTGTGTTTTTGTGAAGATGCGGCAATAAAAGGTTGGAATAAAGAGGCGGCTACCGACATTTAAATTATTTTAACGACCAAATGAAGCTTAGTGTGTATCTGTTGGCCATCTATTCTCTGTACATTATTGTCAGACTGTTACTAAACTACAAATGCTACAACCTAAAACACACACTTCTACACACTAGAACTATGCAGCAAATGTGTCACTTAGTTTCTGTAATTGGATCTGAAGACAAATCATTTTTAAATCACCCTATTTAAGACCAGAGGTCCTGGCTTGAACCTTTGCATTCATATTTTTTTTACCTTACAGACAAGGCTAGAGCTTTCAGATGCAACAAACTCCCACCCATTCTTCACTTACCTGCCCGAAAATCAGAAGCGACAGTTAAATTTTGACAGTAGAGGAAAATACACTCTTTGCCATTTGGAGCTAATGTCATGTTTCTCCACTAATCCCTCATCATTTTTGGGCCTCATTGCCTATTTTTCTCTATGATATTAAGTATTCAAAGCTCATTTACATTCTTATTTTTCAATTTGCTGCTGCAGTAGTTTAATTTATTCTATATAATTTCTTTTTCTGAGAGGGACATTAATCACTGACTGTACGTTTTAGTGCCTCTGGGACTTTTTTAATCAATAAAATAAAGGGATAAAAGCGTCAGCCCTTTGGAAAGGCTGCGGCGAGGGTTTCTTCTGTAAAGCACCTTCTGTTTTACAGTGTCTTTTTGTTTGTTCAAATTCAATTACAAATCGGAGTACAGTTAATTTCTTCCATCTTCTCCATGAATGCTTTTAAAAGTTGTAGCTCCTGGAAAACTTTAAAAAAAAATAGAGTATTATTTTGGCTTTGATTATAAAGCAGTGACAAAAACATGTCTCAGAAATAACGTTCATATCAATAAACCCCTGGTAGTTCTATATTTATGGTCTGTTAAGCTGGAGGCCTAACCACTTTTATCCTCTTTTTTCTCCCCTTTCTTGTTGTTTCTTCATCCTTTTACATTCATTTTATGCTTGGCTATTCCGTAGGCTATCAGTATATTAATGCCAAGGCTTAAGCCAAACAGCCTCTGCGAGATAAGCCTTGGGGTCGTCATGTGGCTGCTCACAGTTCGCACTCCGCTTTCCTCCTTTCTTTGAAAACTCCAAATCATTAAATATTGTTAATCTCTTTTTTTTCTTCTTCTTTTCCTTCTTGTCAAGTGTATGCTAATATCTCTGCCTGATTTCGGTGGCTTTAAAGTTTCTCCCGTTTTTCTGCTCTATCACGCACAATAGACATATCTTCATTAGTTATTGACTAGTTTCAGAGGCTTGACCTTCGTGAGGTGTGAGCGAAGGTGGGGGGTTTGATTGTTGGTTGATGAAGGGGTCTGTGGAGATGGAGTGGGGGTGGGGTCAGGGTGTCTGTAAACTCTGATACATAATGCTGTGAGCTATAATACTCTGTGCATGGCTGGTCGCAGGCCCCGCTAATCACAAGGAAAAAGACCCGACTGTCTCACTCCATAAACCAGGCCCAGAAAGAAGACAGCCATGGGGGCACAATGTCACTTGTAAATCCCAAATTAAACTCAACTGCCCAAAGCTTCCCAGCGTAAAAACACGTTCACTCCAATCCCACCTTCCTGCCGTTTCTTCTTTCCTTTTTGCACAAGGTGTAAATGGGCACGGAGCACTGATACGTGTCCGGGCGCTGACGATGTCAAGGTTGTGGAGTGGTCAATTTGTCCGCTTATTGCCTGTGTTTTGCTTTATGCATGCATTTCATGCTGTAGAACCTGTGGTGCAGCCAGGCCTGCTTACAGCTCCCACACCAGCACTCTGATGCTTCCATTCCAGCCTTGGAGTTTTCATGGAGAATTTTTTTGTGAGTTTCTCTTGATCAAAACATGTCTGATGAGATCTTCTCCATCCTTTATGATCTCAATGCAAACAACGTCTTCAAATGAGCAAATGTAAGGAAATCTTCCAAGGAAAGCCAAACTTTATTTCTGGTTTTTCAGATTCAATATAAGTGATGCCAATTTCAAACATAGTACCCAATTAAAACATAATCAAAGTTTTCTTCAAGAACGCATTGATTTCATGCACATTACACAACCAGGCTTGTGTATTTGTTTGCTTTTACAGTTTAGTTGTAGGAGATTTTTTTTCCTATCACAAAAACTCAAACTTTAACAGGTAGATACTTTTAAGAGTCACCAGAGGGCAATTTTTTTTGTCTACATGAATATCTCCCTCAAACTCTCATCTACATTGTGTCACAGATATTAAATAAATTTCTTTATATGCATATGGGTTACTCTGAGGCCGCTATAGGGGAGGGAAAATGGTCTCCTTCAAGGCAATCTGTTCATTAAGATAATGTGTTAGTTCCAATTAAACTAACATTAAAATGGCCTCCATAAAGAGTCGGAGTCAGCGTTTTTCCCAACTTGCTCTTTTAATTACATCGTTCCTCTCCTGTCATTAAGGATATTAAAAATTCATTAACAAGAATAGTATTGCACAGTGCAGCGCTGCAACAAATCAGAGAGACTTTCATCTCATGTTGTCAAAAGATTATTGCCATTAGGGATTTCATCTGAAAGGTGTTAAGCTGCCTCCGAGCAATACTTCAGGAGACCTCAACAGGTTACTGCCGCGCCAAACTGTCAGGTTGTTTAAGACTTGCATTTATTGGCGAGATATTTTAAAATTAGATTTAATAGGGAATGAGGCAAACGTTTAAATGATGAATGAGCTCTAGCGACATAGGGTTTCGTGTGTTGTATTTAGCCATTTATTAAATGTGCATTTATTCGCAGCGGCATCTAGCGTCCTCTCTAATGTGATTCCATTGCCGGTTGTTATGTTTTCTGTCAGTTATATTTCTCGCTCCTAATTTGTTTTCATCAAATGTGTTTATAGCCAGTTGAAACTGTTTTACAGCTTCACTATTGAACCGTGCTGCCGCTGCTGCAGGAAATGAGTCTGTCCATGAATAACACAAGTTCTGCCAGCTTCATCCTCGCAAGAGAGAACAAGGGAAGGACTCAAAATCTGCATCTCTTTAATATTAAAATTGTGAGTTTATCGTTCTGCTGCTGCACAGCCCTCGGTAGACGGTACAAAAGCGGACGTTCTCAACCTTAATGAACATCAGCGTTGTGCCAAAGCCGACTCACTTTATGATGAAGATTAAAGAGACAGAGCAAACATACATTCGCAGGAAATGCAGCAGGTGTTCATTTTGAAATAATTATGAGGTTGGCATGATGGGGAGAAATAATGAAATGAATAAATGTAAAACAACAGTATTTAAATGTTTTGCTGGCACACATATGATGTATTAGTGCTCTAAAAATTTCCCTCGTGGTCTGTCTCAACGCCCTCATTTAAATTTTTTCAATAATAAAACAAATTTTGTGAATTTCATGCATGTCGTACATGGATTTTAATGTCTGGGAAGCACCAAGTGTAAAGAAACTTAATAAAGCTATGATTGCTTCACTAATATGTTTGTTGCAACACAAAGTGAGTGGTTTCTAACTTTTTTCGTAATCCTCAGTGCTTATTTCTGCATTAGCTGCTAGGAAATGAATTCAATTTAAAATGATCTCTAAGTTTGAACAATGCATGTTTATTTTGAACAAGTTTTTCTTATATTTTAACTCAACTTCACAATATGGTTAACATTAGACAGTAGTTTTGGTTAATTGTTTCTGCATGTTGTTATTTCTGCTACGGCGTGTCTTGGAATCAGACCTACGTCAAAACACATGAACACTTTAAATGCTTTTCTAAGTAATGTAAACTTCTTGACATAAAAAGCATTAAAACACAGTTGCTCAATATGTTTAAAGAAAGTTTGTTGTGTTCCTGACTCCCTAAAGTGAGAGTGAACATCAGTGTACGGCTGATAGACGGGGACTTTGGAAACAAATTGTAGCAAGTTCACCCTGACAGGAAACCACAAAAAGCTAAAAGAAGTATTTCAAAAACCCTCACATGTCATCAAGGGACCTCAGCAGATTGTTGCTACTGTGTATATGAAAGTAGATGTCTCGACAAACAAAACGAGACAGGACAAGTTTGATCTCTAAACTTGTCCAGGCTACAGAGAATGTAGACACAGACAAAAAACCCATTAGAGCAGAGGATTGATATTCTGTAGACAGGCTGATCTAAAGCAGGGCTCCTCATTTCCAGGCCTTGTGGACCGGTGTCTTGCAGGTTTAAGATGAGTCTCTGCTTTAACTTTAACAGATTTCTGGAGAGCTTGACTGCTAACTGAGGAGGTAATTCAATCATTTGATTGAGGTGTGTTGAACCAAGGACACATATAAAGGTTGCAGGACACTGGCCCTCGATTACTGGAATTGAGGACCTCGGGTAGTTAGACACCAGAACAGACGACATGTTTGACATAAACCAAATACATCATTCCAGGTAAGAACCCCATACCAAAATGTGAAGCATGGAGGTGGAAGTGTCAAGAAATCGAAAAGAAAAATATCTGAGATATGTGAACTTTTATTTTAAAATACTTTTCATTTCAGCAGTTGTAATAATTTTATTCTGAAGGTTCAGACAGGTTTTAATTTTGCTCTAAATGTAACCCACCATTTAATTTAACATGATAGCAATTTATCTCACATAGAAGCAGAAGCCACACTCGACTGAGAAAAAAAAAGTTTGACAACTAAAGTGCTGGTAAAAAAAAAGAAGATAAAAAACAGCTAGTGATTGATCTACTAATTGCCATTTTTGGAGTTCCAGTGACCAGACTTAACCTGCCCCCCCAGCAGGGTGAGATGTTGGCTTTCTGTTCTCTTCTCGCCAGATGCTGTTATTTTACTCTTCTGGAAATTTCCCACACCTCCTTCTACATCACGATGGCTTAATACTGTAAGAACGTTTTTGAAGATAGAAACAATTTCATTAACAGTTAAGGGCAGTTCAGAAAAATTTACTCACCAGTGACACCCTTTGTTTAATACCTAAAATCTCTGCCTTCATAATTTGTAGAATGATATAACTGACCCATCATGTGAATAAGAAAAAAATATATAAAAATAGGTAAAATACTATTTAGCTCCTCAATGCCACCACCTATATTTTAAATTCTACTTATTATTTAGGTATTTATTTTGTCTCGTTTCTGTTATGTCAGTATGGTAATTTATGTTTATTAAGGAAAAAAAAAAACATTTGGAAAAGTCATGTAAGTTTTGAAAAATGTATGTAATGTCAATAAATGTATAATCTCCTGATAAACAAAAAAAGAAACAGCTAGTGATGAACGCATCTGCATTTGATGCCTTAAGAAAATATCTTCTAACAAATTAAATGTAACAAAGAGCCTGATTCTGATCTTAAATAGCAATTCTGATTTTTACTTTTTTTTTCTTTTTTGTTTAAGTTCTAAGTGTAAATGTCTTCCTCATTCAAAATGTCCGTTTCAAAATCACGTTGCCATTATCCTCAATGTGGAAATGCAACGCAGGAAGTTAGATAAATTGTACCGTAAAACTCAAATACAACAAAACTGTTGAAAGTAGAAGTGCATGTGGACTAACAATAAGTGATGGACGTGACTCTGAGACTTATAAAAACACTGAAAATGCCTTAAAATGAACAAAAATATAAATGAATTGTTAAAAAATATCTTAAAATATATTTTTCTTTTGTTGAATCTGCACTATTTTAGCCTTAAAATGTTCATTCTTGTAACAATTTAGCTATTATTTTATAACTACACCAAATTAGCATTTAAATGTTGCCCTTAATGTACAGTATTTTTATTGTTTATTTTTACTTTCATATATTTATTCTTTGTGTATGTACTTGCTTTCATTTCTTGTCACCTTGATGCTGTTGCACATAGATTTGCCAACCGTGAGACAATAAAAGATATTTCTATTTCTAGTCTGTTTTTGTAGCTGTGCTTGGTGGAGACCAAAGAGTGACCACTGGATGAACCCTTTCCCACATGCACACCTTCTCTGAAAGACGAGAAAATAAGAACATAACGTCACCACGCTATCAATATTCCATTAGGAGCTGTTTGTGAATTCAATCTTGCAGCAGCCGCCAGTGTATCATAGAGCACTGAAATATTCATATCCTCCTAATTAATTGGCATCAGAAGGGTGCCTAGTTTTGTTTTTCAAGCAGTACAACAGTAAAGAAAGCCAGAGTTTAGGCTGAGATACTCAGCGAAGCAGTTGATGGGATTAATGCAGGAAGTTTAGGAATGAAAATAAACATTACATATTTATTTTTGATAATCTCGCAGGTAATATTACTCAACAATTAAAACTCAAGCTTAAGCAAGAGTCCAGGTTGGCACATAGAGTAACTCTGAAAAACATGAGTTCGCCCTCCCACGTGTGCAGTTATTGAATGTTATTACATGGCTCTGTGGGGCTTCCATTACTCACTCTGGCTAATCTGTAATGACTGGCTATCATCAACCAGCCGAGCTAAAATGGGCTCCCTCATTGATTATACTCAAGCCCAAGAAAAAAAAAAAAAATCCGGCGCCCTGACAGAACAACTTCACATCCTTTCTCACTTCTCCCCAGTGTCACTCAAGCCTAATCCCAGTTGTGGATTTTAGCCCCCTGGTCTCCCTCAGCAGAATTTGCTATAGATTACTTCTGTCTGTTCGTATTGGGGAGAACGTGTGTGTTTGTGCGAGGCGCAGACGGACCGCTTTGTGCTTCTGTGTTTTTCTACATGCAAGCTTTGGCCATGTTGGCCTCGGTTCTGTGACCGAGGTATATCCCAGCTGTGTTGAAGATCCATCAACCCTGACAGGTCCATTGTGCAGGCGCTCTTCACAAGCTCAAGTTGACAACTCGCACCAAGGTATCATTTTCAATTAAAAAAAAAAAATTTGAAGTGTTGGAACGGAGGGCGGATTTTAAGGTGCAGAAAAGCGGGCGGATCCCACTTAGAGTTTGAGTCATATCTTAGAATTTTAGTTCTTTTTTTTAACAAGAACGAAAGCCAAGTGAACTGAAACAGAACCCAAAGAATATTTTCTCCTTTTTTAAGCCACTTCAAATGTGTAGGTGTTAAAATAAATGTCTTCTTGCATTACAACAAATCAAATACATATGGATAAAAGATAAAAGCTCGCCATAGTCCCTCCAAAACTAAACAAATAAATGAGGTCCTTGGGGGCCTGCAGCTTCAAAATTCCAGAAATGAATGGGTATTTGAATGATTGCTGCTGTGACAGGCTTGCTGTGATAGAATAACACATTCTGTTGAACAAATAGGCCCTTGAGTGCTGCCTGGTCCCAGGGGTCTGTCTATAGCCCGGAGGCTGAGGCTCTCTGAAGGCTGGGCGGCTCACAGCATGGCTGTAGCCTGACAAACACTCTGTCTGAAACTGTAATACGCCCCGCAAAAATCAAAGCACAATATTGTTAATTCAGTGTATTGTATAGTGACCTAAAGATGCAGTTAACTCCTTTTAATTTTACAATACATTTCTTCTGCCTTGAGAAGAAATGTAAGGTTAAAAAATTTTAAGTGGTTCACTGCGAGTTGAATTCGAAAGGGAAACTATTGAGGGAGCTAAATGTTAGGATGGAGGCCTTCATCACAAAAATGGCCACAAATTATTTCTGGGTTAGGTGTGGTGTTAAAGTCATCCAAGTTGAAATATATTAAAATACAACCTTATTATTAAAAAATTCATAAAAATGTTAAGGCCTAAAATTATATATATAAAAAAATGTTTTCACCAACTCTTCACACTGACAATATTGTCTCTATGTGTATGTCTATAAATTCTAATTATTTAACCTGTAAGCAGATATTTAGGTAGTTCATAATTATGTGACCACTTGGAGGCATAAGGAGACTGTGTATAGAGAATTGACCCTTCATCCCCAGAGAGATAGGATGGAAAATATATATAACAATGTTGTTATAAAGGCAAAATCACTCAGTGGCACGACACACATTTTGCACTCTTCACCCATAAACACATGCACTATGCAATGTATGGCTTCATCGAAAGCAGCACAAGTATTTGAGCAACACAAATTTTTCACAAAACAGACTCTTATTTCTTCATGCTCTGACCCACATGAAACACAACGGAGAGAAGAAACAGTGTCCAATTTTGGGACGCTGGGGTCATTTTTGCTCAGTTAGAAAAGACTGTGCAACAACACCAATTAATTTTTAAAAGATTATATAAAAAGATGTTAAGGTTATAAAAACATAAAAGATATCAAATATTTTAAGCTCTTTTTTTGTAAATGATAGCCTAGTAGAATAACTGAAACTTAAAACTGAGACATGACTAAACTTTGCTTTTCCTCACTGCAGCAGAACATTCGAAAGAGACTCCAGTGAGACTTGGAGCACTGGCACTCAGCTTTGTTCATTGGTGCCTTAAAAGACATGTTGCTGCCGTTGTAATGGCCTGAATCCTACACTGCTGCTCGCCATCCCCAAACAGCACGCTCTTTGATGATGTCACCAGGTTAGATAGGTGCCGTTGTAGATATGGGCTTCCAGAGAACTGCTACACACTGTTTTAGCATCTGCTGAAAGAGAAACACCCTCCCAAGTCCCTTTGACGGGGGCTTTTTCTAAAAGGGAGCTGGACAAAAGCCACAGTTTCTTCTGTGATATCCTGTTAAGGCTGTTCTGGAGCCAGCCAAGCATGGCCTTCCTTCACAGAGCTGAGGCAACATCATTCAGCTTCCTTCGTGTGTTTCAAGGCACACAACAAACCCTGTGGTCCACAGCTCAGTGGCCAAGGAAAAAGACCCGCACACATTGTCTTTTACCCCTACACACATTCAGAGGCATGCACATTATGCATCGCCCCCGTTTGGGCTTGTACTACACAGCACAAAGAAAGGAAAGTCAGCCTCTGTTTTAAGAAGAGCTTCAAGGTTTTTCACCAACATATTATTCTCTGCAACTTGGTCCTTTATATTTTGTCACTGCTGGTTTGTCTTCTCATAAGCTAATATAGCAATGCAAGCTATCTGATTCAGCAAAGTGTAATCCTTCCAAATGGTTTCATTTGCAGTTTTCCCAAAGCTCAATTAAAGGACTAAATTTGTATAATTAACAACCCCAATCAAACTGAATCTGAATTAATGGAAACACTGATGAATTGAAAACGGGTTGGTGGGGAGGAGTCGAGGGTGTATGGGGGTGAGACGAGAGAAGAGGGGGTGGTGGCATAAGCAGAAATACAGCTAACATATCTCAGGGGTAAACATGATAGAATTACAAAATGAGCAGCTTGCAAACTGTCTCATCTTTGATGAAGAAACGTTTAATTATCCCCTTGATAGAAGAGGTCCCTCATTGTCTGAAGCTAATTTGTCCCTTTTGGCTACCTCTCTACTCCAGAGGCCTGTCTGTTTCAGGTTACCTTCCCCCCACCCCCAACCTCCCACCCTTCCTTCTCTTGCTTACCAGCCCGCTGCCACCCCGGGTATCAGCATCTCCCAGTCCCAAAGACATCCACAACCACGAGTAAGATCCAGACAGTATTTTGTTTGTTAAGCGCAGCCCTAAGATCTGGCCTCTTGGGAAAAGATGAAAGACTCTGAGCCGCCTCCCTCTCAAGGAAAGGATCAAGCAGGTCAATTTCCTCTGACTTTGTCCTGTCTTGGAGTTTGTATTCCCTCCATCCACAAAGGCCACCATTGGTCTCCACCGGAGGCTCTCTCTCTCTCTCTCTCTCTTTTTCTCTCTCTCAGCTGCCCCGTTGTTGCCCTCATTTGATTCACAGAATAATAGATGGCAATCCACGCCTCCCGAGCACAACTCCTTTTTAAAAAGTGAAACAAGAGATAACACTCCCCGGCATAGAAGGGACATCAAAATAGAAATAGATACTGTATAATTCTTTCTGCTTTCGACACACAGTTCTTGTAGGACACTGTGAAAATAGTATTACTACAAGACAAAAACATTTACTGTGTGAGCCATGGTGAAAACAACACCTAAGACGTCTCCAGACATGTTAGTATTTCATGCTGAATATTGTGAAACCATCAATGCCCCCCCCGACCCCAAACACCCTCCACCTTCCACTTAGCCTCAAACAATTTCTCATGCTTTCCACATAATGAAATTAAATACACTCACATTAGGCCTGACAGTGGATCCAGTTCACATTTAAATGCAATTTCAAAGGGGGCATATATTTGCATAGTGAATTAAAATTAAGACCTAATTATGCAAATAAATTATCAAATGCGACAGAGGATGCTTTTCAATTTGGTAAATGTCTCATTTTTTTTGAGACAATATTTATTTATGGTGCAAACAGCATTGCACGCATTTTGCATTACACACTATTTAGTGTGTAATCAAAAGGGAGAGCATAATAAGTCACAATGCTTAAAAAAACCAACTAAAAACGAACTTCATTTTATAATTATTTGCCCTTTATTTACTTATGTTTTGTAGTTTCCAACACAAAAATTTGCTACTTCTCTATGAAGTTAAAGTTTTCACCTTTTTTTCACAGAAAAAGATAACAATCGTAATTGTAACATGAAACAAAAGGGACTTCAAAGCGCTGTCTAAATAATTCATAGACGATTGAAAGACTGTGGGATAAAGTAAAGAAGCATCGGGCTTTTCCAAGCTGATACCGATTGCTGGTTTTCTTTAAGGTCGGAGTTGCAGACTCCGTTTTTCACAGTTTTTATTCTAAGTGTCTTGGCACAGAGAACAGAAACCTGCAGGACAGTCTGAAAACAACAGAAAATAGCATTTGTGAAATAAACAGTCCTTCTAAAACCAAATAAATACTTAGAAATTACACGATTATCTCATTTCACGCATCAAACCTTATGCTGCATTAGTAAAATTTTATTTCCAGAAAACAGATTTGGGAAAAATAACGGCGATTTGTTTAGTTTTTTTGTCACAAGAGATTTTTAAATGTTAATCTTCTTACAAATAGTACAGTGTACTTACAGTGTATTTACAGTGAACTTAAGTAATGTACTAATTAGAGTTAAAACCTTCATAACTTTCAATTTATGAAGGTTTTTCTTTGCGTTAGAGATACACCAATCAATCAGCTTTGATCAGTGACAGGCAGGTCTCAAACTAATAAAAAAATATATAATATTCGCTATTTTTCAATTACAGATTAATTTTGCATACAAACCTTATCACATATGTTTATTAACCTAAAACAAATATGTGGAACTTGACTTTTGAGTTTAATAAAAGGTCATCAAATGACAGATTGTAGCATTACCTGTTATATTTAAAAATATTGCCTCTATCCAGAAACCTGGCCTACAGTTTTTTTGTTTTTTTTATGTGTGCAAGTTCTTTGAATGAAAAGAATAAATAATTATTAAATAATAAAATCAAAATTGGAGTTAACAGACAATTAATTCAAACAGGTATTAAAAACCCCAAAATTGTTATAAGCCAGGAAACCTGTCCTTGGAGGGGCCCTCTGTCCAGCTGAAGGCCTTTAAGGAATCACAAAGTATGAATTTGTTGTGAGCCAGCTCTGACCTTAACCCTTTAACTTAAGCTCAAAAATAGTGGAGGAAATGCCTATTGCTTGCTAATTTGTTTGAAAACCCAAAATGGTTGGAGTATCAAGATTTGAATGCCTTACTGACGATCAGTTAGCTTTGAAACAGAAGAAAACTTTGCTGTGTTAAAATTAGCAACACGTAAAATGTATGGCTTTCTAAAAAGTCATAAATGGTTTTGTTTTTTCCCTAAGAAATCTGTTTAGGAAAAAGATGATTGTATTATTTTGTGATCTTGAAACAATTTTATCATTTTTTAATGCACTTGTTAGTTTTGCTCTGTAGTCAATAATCATGTTTGATGTAATTTTGTGAAAACAGCTCTCAGTCAGCTGGTTGATTTGCTGCTTTCCAAAGACACGTATCCCCTTCATCAAGCGTAAACAGATTCCTCTTTTTTCGTTCGTTTCTCAGACATAATTGGATTTATTTAAAAATCAAGACTGCACAGTGAAAGCTGAAGTACAATTTTGGCAAACTAGATGTTGAGTCTAGACACAATCAACCATTGACCCAAAAAGAAAAAGTGCTTTCTAATATTTATTTTTTTGTCTTTCATAAATTTTCAACTAAAACAAAAAATATTGCACATGACCTGTTTTGAATTCCCTATCTATTCAATGCTGCCTTGTTTTGCAGTTTGAGTTATTTAATGTAGAGAATTTTTATAATTTTACTATTCCTGTCATTTTTAGTTTGAGCTATTTATTTGGGTCAATTTATTTACAATTTATTTACATGTATTTATAATTTCCTGTGCTAAAGTACAGGGAATTTTCTGACATATGGACAGATAGAGGATTATTCTATTCTATTATGTTCATTTTTATTCTGATTTAATCAAATGAAATACACTACAGAAGTCCATATATATAAAATGAGAAAATAAGAAACACTTGTTATAATTTTTTTTTGTTTTTCATTTAAACACATTAGATTTAATCTAATTTTACTTCTGTATTTCAATGCAGCAGTTTGACAGCACATTAAAAACAAAACAAACAAAATATAAAATATCCCAACATTTTATATGATAACAATTATAAGTCAGATCAAAACCTTCACCTTTTAAATCTATTAAAAAACAATCTAAATTTGTAGATCATTTGGAAATTTTGCGATGCTCGCTGTTCGGCAGGAGCCTAAGTAGAGATCTACATGTTGTCAAAATGGTTTTATGATAAGCAGTAATCAATGCAGACCTTTAAAATAAGGTGGAGGATGAAACAGGTGGGAGGTAATGAAGAGTAACATAGGGTAATTGATGACCTGTCCCCAACACTGGGGATATTGTTCCAAGGCTTAATCTTTGTCATCAGAGTAAGGACAGTTTGTACGTGCCTGACGCAACGCAGGATGGAGAGCTTGGAGGCTTACTGTGTCAACTTTCTCTCCCCCTGTTTCTCTGTGGGTCAAGTAAACAGCCTTTGCAGGGACAGCTCAGGGCTAGTGTCTGACCAGCCAGGCTGAAAATGGCCCTTGTCCATTCCTGCCATGTAGCATTTCTTTCCCCAGCTGTTTGTCCTTTGTCATGGACACAGCTTGTAATAAGAAGAGCCAACATATTTATGAAGTGGCCGACCTCGCTGGTGCACAGGGCTCTAATCCAGCGGGCACAAAACAGCTTTGTTACTCTTTAACAGTTTTCAAACCTTCACAGTGGAGGAGAGATGTCTGGTAACATGCATATGCTGCATGTGAACTATTTTACATGGCTGTTGTTTAAAGGATAAGGGGGGAAAGAAATAGATATTATAAAGCATATTGCATTTCCCCTCTTATGATTTGCTTCAGGCATAAAGGCCAGTAAGCGTTTTCATGCCCAGCGATTTGTTTTGCCGTGTGTAGTGTCTGTAAATTCAGAAACATTTATGAGTGATTAGTAAGGCTTCACCTGAGCTCTGGTATGGAAGGAGTCCAGTGTAGAAGTAAATGCTGGCAAGACAAGAAATGAATGAAAGAGCCAACAAAGGAGTCCTATCATGGGGCTACATGAGTGTGTTTTCACACAGCAGGGGATTCCCCTTTAAACCATTAACAGGTTAACAAGATACATGCGGCAGCAACTGTCTGCAGAAAAGTCAACTTCATGTCTAGTATAATCCCTTTTAAATAAACTCTTGAGTAAATATCCTGTTTTAATGTCAAGTCACATTTAAAGGCAATTTTCTAAAGCCTTTGGTTACATCTAACAGAATAATTTAAGGATGTAGATAAATACATTTAATTTTAGTTTTAAGCTTGTTCAAAGAAAATCAACTTCAAAATCAATCAACAAATCAATTAATAAATAAATAAAAACCAATAAATAAAAGGATACAATTTAGGAATTTATTTTTGAAGTGAATTAGTTTTGAAATTTTTGCTCCTTCTGCAAATATTTTTAATAATAATTTTATTTGTTTCCTGCAAAACGCAAGGAAGTGTTTTCTAAGTCACTCTAATTTTCTTTTTTTCTGAATTTTTCAGGTGTTTTTCAGTCAGAAAATGACCCCATGTTAACCTTCTTCGGAATTAAGCGTTATTTCTGTTTTTGCATAATATATGCAATGTTGTGTTTGCAACAAAAATGATTGCAACCAGTTTTTTTAGTACTTGCATATTGACTGTAAAGACGATGCTAACTCTTGCTGTGATTTCAATTTTCTTTTTCAGATAAAGTGAAATAAATTGCAGTTAAGAGTTTAAGCCAGATATTCAAATGCCCAGCATTAAAGATACAAAAGTTGTTTTTTTATATTATTATTGTTACATAAATCATAGTAGAATTTTCCTACTTTAGGTCACTTATGATTACAGACATTGCATGTGTCTGCTTAATATCAAAATAATAAGCAAAAACATTTTTCTTTAAATATTTCTTTACTTTCTTCAAATTTAAAGATTTACGTTAACATTTCAAGTTTTTGAACAAGTTTCTGTAAAGCCCAAATAACGATATCACTGAGCTGCTTCTTTTAGGTTTAGACAACAGAAGCTTTTCCAAGATTTCAGTTATTTTAACATCTCACAACATTAAACCCCTATAACACAATTGCCACTTCACAGGTTAAATATGTATTCCTTTTTTAACTTGGTGATAACATGTAACCTTAAGAATATGACTACCTTCTAGGTGGATATACCACGGATTCCCTCATAGCAGAAAAACACACAGACAACATCTCAATTTCGAGTAGTTTTACCAAGGTTAAAGTGTGCGAATGTGACCCCTCTTATCAATTAATAGTTCACATCAGAGAAAGGCACTTGTATCTAATGATCGCTGTTAAATAGCTTAAATGTGTTTTAATACCTCTCCATCAAATCGTGATTACAGCGGATGGGTATATCAAGTGGTCCTTTCATTTGGTTAACATGATCAAATTGACTCCTGTGTCATGAGCGATGGCACCAGTGGTAATTAATTTCTCCATTAAGGGCGGCCAATGTGACAGCCATGCAAACAGAGCACAGTGACAGCGAGGACACAACACCTTCGGCACACCAAGACAGCCCGACAGCCAAGGAGGAGCAGCGGGTAATCACATTATCTGTCTGCAGGGAAAGCGCTGTTCATTAAAGGAAAACAACGCAGGCTACAATGTCTGTTGCTGCATCGTCAGCATATTTGCGGATCTGGCAGGTCTAATGGCGGCTATGCATTTACATATAGTAATGAACTTTTAAAAAAAAAAATGTATTCCAAATTACTGAGGTGAGCCTTTGGAGCCTGTAGGTGCTTCCACCAAGGGGAACAAACACAAGTAGTTGTGCAATGTTTTGATTTTCTCACATTTTCAACATATATGAAGCAAATCAAAACGAGGGACTTACAACTGGAAGAAAAACTAAGATGAACCCATGGATTAATTTTGTCACACGTACATTTTTTTTTCTTTTCTTTTGTACATCAGGTACAGAAATAAATCAAATCTAATTTAAATATGCATGTAACCTTTAACCTTCACCTTTAACATTTCAGTCTGTTTGTTCTCAAACAAATGCCTGCTCTTCATCATTTACTGAAATCAGTGATGCTGCCTTCTTAATATATAATGTAATGTACAGTTGGTTTAGGGTGACGTGTTTGCGTGTGTGCGTGTGTGTGTGTGTGTGTGTGTGTGTGTGTGTGTGTGTGTGTGTGTGTGTGTGTGTGTGTGTGTGGTCCTCGACTGCGCCACATTGGCCATGAACATTCTCAACTCCTAATGACCCAGGGACAAGCACAACGTAGATCTCAACCTCAAAGCCCTATTGGGACACATGCACACAAACACATATGTTCACCTCAAACTAAACCCCCTACTTATCCAGGCAGCACTTGTGAATGGCACTGACAGATTTACTCTCAACTCCGTGTGCATTAAGGCCACTGTTTGTTAGCGAAATTCATAACGAAGCCATATATCATAATATTCGAGTCTAAACTAAAAACGAGCCAGGTCAGCTATGGACAAGCTACGCTACACCTCATGGGCTGGTAGTACAGCCACTTTCTCATAGCACCTCCTGCTTTGTCAACCTTCTTAGATGGATGGAAACTTGTACGTGGTTGACAGTTGTCATAAAAACCTCAAAGTCAAGGTTCAACAGACGCCGTTTAAAATCTAAATGCAAAAATACAATGTTTAAACTGTAGGCTGCAATTATTCCCACGATGAATAATGCAGGGCCAATCAGACTGCCCACATTTCCGATAAGTGGTGAGTAGCAGGCCTTTGTTTTTTTCCATGTAAGGCCTATGAGCTCCTTTGCCACCTGCTGTGCCCTGGACACCAGATGACTTGATGTCCATGAACTGCTAATGTCATTTCCCTTTTGCTGTTTCAAAGTCTGGAAAAAAAGAAGAAAAAAGGACTTTCAAACTCTCAATTCCCCTCAGAAGTACTCAATGGCTGCTACAAAGCGGCCATAAAATCTCCTGAATATGCTTTTTGTTTGTATCTTCAAATGGTTTCCCATGCCATAAAGATATTCTCTGTTTCCAAAAAGCCAGATGGTAAAGTCGTCAACACTCGGATCTTTTATGCGTGCGGCCAAGCTACCTCTATCCCCATGTGCTTCTCACCTCTGCCAATACATAAAAGGAGAGGTGTTTTTCTGGTCAAATAAAGAAATGATTTTTTTTTTCCCTCCGCTTTTGCTCTGCAGCTCAGTTAGCCCCGTCTACACTTTTTCTAGCTCTCTTTCTCTGTTTTACCACCACATGTCCAAGGGTAAAATAGTGGAATTTCTGCCAGAGGCATTAAAAGCGTCATCTGTGGAACAGATTTGTTGAGGCCTGCGGAGTGGGTGGGTGGGTAGATGAGGTACAGGGGCGTTTGGGTGCACTCAGGGGACATTGGGATGACCCTCACTTGCCTTGGCAAAGCTGGCGTTTGCGTGTCTTAAAATGCATTTCCTGATTCTGCAAACTGCCTTGAATATAATTTTAAAAAAAGTTGAACAGACCTCTAAGACTTCTGCAGTTTGTACACATTACATTGATATTGTTACCACTTTGTGTGATTAAATTGCTGCCAATATTTAGTGTAACCTTGGTAACTAAAAGTGGCTCATATGAACTCAGCGGAAAAGGCAGTCAAACGAGATTCCACTCTTTTAAATGCTTGTACATGTGTGGAAACAAAGACACATGGACTAGCGCTCAAGTCTTCCTTTGACAAAAAGGAGATTGTGATTTGAGTCAACTAATCATGCTGATTCAATATGCTGCGGCCTCAGGTAATGTAGTGTAATGTGAAAGCTGCACGTTCGCTAAGAATTTCTCAATTTCCCCCGAGCAGAGACATCTCCAGTTCATCTCATGCCAAGTTCAGCCATTGCCAGACTGTTGACAATCTTGTGCTAATATGAACATCCTGTTGAAGTTAGCAAAGACTGTTTTACATAGCCCTGAGAATGCCAATTAGTCTAATACAGTTAGGACTCAGAGATTTCCTAAATAAATGCAAATCCTTAAAAAAAAGGAATAATATTTCAGTAAAAGCAAAAAAATTAAAAAACATAAAAAATGACTGTTGAGTATTTAGCTAAAGAAATGTGCATTATGTGGAAATGCATCGAGAATTTGGCTGGTTGGGGAAAATTGGTTTACCATAATTAGCCAATTTCCATTTGATCAACCAACACTAGCTTTTTCTGTTTGGTGAACATACCATGCCAAAGTGCTACTAAACTGGTCAGACCATAACACTGTTCATCATGAAAGGTGTTACTAAAAGAATAAGACTCAAAGCTTTGGTATCTGCAAGGTTTTTTGTTTTTTTTTACTATCTTGTAGCTATTTGTTGAGGCTGCTGCAACAAATGGAATGATAAGTTCTGACAATTTTGTTCCTTTCCCATTTCATACTTTTGCTGTTTTAATCATTAATTAATCATTTTCTCTGGCATTAAGCAGGCTGAGGTTTAGCATTGTGTCAGACTTTGACTAGACAACTTCAAATACATCTGGTTTCTTTTGGAGTTATGTATTGATGAAATTCCAGAATATATTTTAAAAGAGTGGAACCATGATGAGCTGTTTGATAAATATTTATCCTTTGCAAAATGCATTTTGGATTTCCTTGGTTTATCATTGTCAGATATTTAAATATGTCTGACGATCTGAAATATTTCAATGTCATAAAAAAAAAAAAATTAAAGCAGGGCAGTAAGGACACCGTACATTCTCAAGGGAATACACACACGGACAGGTGTTTATCATTAGTAATTCTAAAAACACTAATTGCTAATATAAGATGCTAACGACAGTCCACAATGTCACCCGTAATCATTTTGTTTTCGTTTTAAATTAGTAAAACCCTAATTTACAGCTACTGCTGTCTAGCACACACTGTGTGATCCAGTCTCTGCTGCTAATCTAAATAATTAGCGTCATCTCACGAAACAATATTTTAAATACCGGTAAATATAGTTCTGAATAGAAAAGTCAGCTTAGCTTTAAAAAAAACTCCGAAGATCTGAAGGCAGTAACATATCTCTGAGTAGTGCATCTTCAGCATTATGTTGTGTGTCTTAGCTTAAATACAGTAAATCACCTCTTGATATGAAAATGAAAAGAAAAAAACGATGATTTTTTTTTTCTTATTATTGTTTAAACTTGTGCAAATCATCTAAATAAAACTCTACCCAATTATCACTCATTCATGTTTATATACTCTTCCTGTATCTACAGCATAACAACACACAAACCTACACACATTTACACACAACTGCATCTCAGTGCCCAATCTTGCATATTGCTCTAAAGGAGACCTCATTATTGTAATGCACTTGGTCCTATCCTGTACGTTGAGGCCTCGGAAATGTAGCAACACCCCATTAAGCTGAAGGAGACGTCTTGCAGCTCAAATTACCCAAAAACATTGCCAAATACTGGACATGTTGGAATTTCTTCGCCAAAGCTCTCTATTCCTTTAAGTGTACAACATTTAATTACTTATTTAGCTGAGTTCCTGCTGCGTTGCGTCCTTCTATAATAGCTAGTAAACGTATAAACAATAAAGTATGTCATCAGTAAATGATCTATAGTTCAACATTTCTTCTTTTCAAGCAAAAAAAATAAAAAAAGAATGTTTGTCTGTTAAGGAGACACATTATGTATACTTGGAACATGATACATCAAGATAAAGGCAAAAAAAAGCTCATTCCACCGAGAATGCATATTTTAAAATCTATTCTCACAAACATAAACACTGCATTCAAACTGCTTATTTTTGTGTACAGAAATTTCAAACGCAGATCAAATATCAAGAGTAACATTCATAACATTTTGCCTTTCCCTTTGCCCAGCAGAAAACTAATTTGCATTGGCTAGGCTTAACATTACATCTATTCATTTTTTAAAAATAATTCTGGAGCTATTTATTACAGCAAAGACAGCTGAATGTGGTCAATTATGTAGGATGATTTAAAATCACTGATATTACATGACCGCGTGTGTAATGGAGCCTAACAGCAAGCAGGAAATGGAACCGTATCAAATGGAGATCTGATTCGGTCCTCTCACAGTGACCTTCTCTTTTTTATCTTCGTCGTTCCATTCTCATGGGAACTTTTTATCAGTGTGACGATGCACTTATGAGGACAGGAAGGATTTGTTTAAAACAAAGAGATGTCAGTTCATTATGTATTACCGCACTTTACTAGACCCTCCAATGGAAGCAAGCGGTAAAATCTTTTTGATTTAATAAATATTTCTCATGTGATCAATAGCATCTGGGACTTTTTTATCTCGGTGCTTTGAAAAGAGCGTGGTTTTTGCATAATTGAGTGCAAGAAAATAATTTTTTGTTTTGTTTTGTTCTTTTTTTGTTACCTTGTAGAGCCGGATGGCGAACTCGTGCCTCTGGTTGGTGGCATGTAGTCTCAGTTTATCCACACTGTTGCTGTAGTAGTCACAGGCGTTGCACTTGAGGTGCACCGGATTGCCAATGGCCACGCACTTTAATCTCCACTGGTTGGCCTTGCCTCCTTCCTTGATGTGCGCCACCAGCTGATGTTTCTGCATGTGCTTGTCTGTCTTGCAGTGCAGTTGAAAGTTGGCCTTGAGCTGCGTGTTGTAGCTGCAGAGCTTGCACTGGTAGACGTCACCCACCACGCAGCGCCATTCCTCTTCGGGCAGGGCGCGCTCCGCGTTGATGTGGGCGTTGAGGCCCTCTAGGCTGTCTGTGGAATAGCAGTTGCACACGGCGCACTGGTAGAGGCGCAGTGAAGGGTCGCTGATGGGTGGTGACAAGGCAGAGAGGGAAGGGTCAGCTGAGGACATGCCCCCCATTCCACCTGAAGACACCAGGGATAGATCGTCTGCCATCAGCTGACCGCCGGCAAGGCGCAACTCTGCTGATAGGTCATTATTCACTACAGAGAAAATGAGTGAAAACACAAGTTAGGCAGCGAACCGGAAATGACTTAAGACAGTGTAAAAAGTAAACATTTTTTTTGCACAGAGCAGAAAGGTAACAGGTTAAATGAAAGACAGAAAAAGAAATATTCCAGGCATACAAAAGCTGAGGTGAGAGTGAAAAGGCTAACATGCGTATGGGGGAAAAAAAGGAAGATATACTTTTTTATTAAGTGAAATTAAGAGCGGAAAAGAAGCTTCACCCATGCAGGCCTCTCCTGCACAAAGGGGTTTGATAAAAATAAAGCCTCGCAGAGAACTAAGGCTACTTACAAAGTCTTGTCTATAAAAAACCCTAATAGGATTGAATCAGGATCAATTACAATCATCCTTTTCAACTTGCTAACTCGCTCATCAGGTAGCTTTAATTACTGCTCTCAGCAACAGTGGCACAATGGTTTTAGGGCTGCGGGCTTTTCTTGCATCAACCAAAGATTTGAAAAAGCTGATCAATGCATTACACAAGCACGCTCCTTTTTCCTCTGCCCGCCAAACCCTGGGACAAAAAACGAGATCTGCAATTCATGCAAATGTAATTAACTCGCGCGTTTGATCCCTTCATTGTCCCTTCCTGCATGTTACCAATGTTAATCATGTTTTTTTTTTATTTAAGACATCACATCTAAAAAGATTGTTTAACAAAGTAATTTGTCCACTTAGTTGATGTAGAAATAAACAGAACTTCACCAAGTAAAATGAACTTAAAGCAGGTTTAAATGCTAAGGTGAAACGGAAAATATGCGTTCATGCATGTATGCATTATGCCGAATATGGATCTGAATTTGAATCAGTTTCCTGCTCCCACCATTTATACCTATGTACTCACTATGGGGAGCTGTGAGTTATCAGTGTAATTCACTGAGAGTACATCTGCTAGCTGGGTTGTGACCTCCACACTAGAGGAGGGAGTGGGTGTGCAGCACTGCAGGGTCATTGTTAAATCTCTCTCACTCCTACGGGAATCCGCTTCCTGCTGTTTGTTAGTGTGTGTGTGTGTGTGTGTGTGTGTGTGTGTGTGTGTGTGTGTGTGTGTGTGTGTGTGTGTGTGTGTGTGTGTGAATCTATCTCGGCAGAATGAGTAAAGGTTGGACGGTGTGTGTATATTGTGGTGATGGCGGTTGTGATGTAGAGAGGGGTGGATTAAGCTGATTTAAGAAAATTACAAATGAAAGATTAAGAACAACTCTCGTGTGGCATCTCATAATCATTTTTTAATCAGCGAGAGGGGTCAAAGAACGGAGACAATGACAGAGGCGCCATATGAGAGCAGAGATAAGAGAGAAAGAAATCAAGAGAAGGATAAGCGTAAGAGGGCTAGGGCAAAAAAACGATGGAAAGTGACAAAGAAGGTGAGAGGGCACAAAGATTGATGAAGAGCAACTAGAAGAAACACACATAGATAAAAAAGAGCAAACTAAGATGGCATCAGATGAATTAGATGCTACAGATTAAAACTGCTTGTGGGAAACAATGACCAAAAAAAACAACATAAAAGTGACGTTTATGAGTAACAATAATTCAAAAAGGGAATTTCTGGGTTTGTAATTGACTCATCTCTAAAAGCTGTTAGGGAAGCCAATCTTAATCTTATGAGGCAACATTTAAATCACCTAGGCCAGATCCAAGAGCAGCTGCAGTTGCAGGATCTAGCTGAAACGGGTTGATCATCATTTGGGCATCTGGTCCACCGCTGCCAACTGGATTCTCCAGTTTAACCCCGGCGAGGCCCATGTTCTGAGCCAGGTAGTACTGGTAGAGCTCTGCCTCGGCCGGGGCCAGGCCCAGATGGAGGCTGTGTTGGATCTGTTTCATGTTCTGCTGCAGCAGCATCATGTTGTGCATGTGCTTCTCGCTGGTCATGTGGATCCGTAAGTTCCGTGCGACGTTGGTCTCATAGTCACACACCTGGTGAAAAAACGAAGGTTTCGTATTTAGCATGACTGGTTACCTCAATATTACTTTGCACCACAACGTAAAAAAACTGTTTGTATGTAAGATTTATTTACGGCTGCATGATGTCTGGAATGGAAGCTTAAGAAACCCGAGGCAAAATTTCAATATTAGCCGGCAAAACACAACTTATCCATGTGTTAATAGTGCTGATGCAAAAATGCTACGGTTTGAATTGTTAGATATTGCTTGAACATATATAAGGCACTGTTTTATTATAGAGGTCAGATGATCTGGCTGAGAAAAATAAATAATAAACACAGTGACGCACAGAGAAATAACTGGCTCATTGTGCAGACAGTGCGACAAGCTAATTGGCATGTTTACTACCACTATGCTACAATGATGCTCTGTTTATTTCAGTACCTCACAGCGCCAAGTGGGCTTCTGCTTTGGCTTTGATGGAGAGGGTGCGCTGCAGCTTCCACCAAGGCTGGCACTAGACACAGGGTTGGCATGGTTGTGATTATATGGTGCCTCACTGCCACCATTCTGGAGTGTTTGCACATTATTCAGATGCTTGTCTGACTGCATGTGGATGCTAAGGTTTCCTTTGGTGGTAGTTGAATAATTGCATACCTAAAAGAGAGGGATTGTTTCAAAAAAATAATAAAAAGACATTCAAAGCATTTATGACAAACACCGAGAGGTATCTGATGAATGAATAATCAGCTAAATTGAGACCAGCTTCAGATTATCTCAAGTATGCTTTGTTGACACGGGCACTTTGTTGTGTCTTCTCCTTTGAGGACTGTCTTGAAAACTGTTGTGTTATTATTATTGCATATCCTAACTGACATATGCCTGATGAAACAGCTTAAAAAATAAATTTCCCTTATTAATCTTGTAGAAACTACCCAATTATCTTAAGCACATGTCATGTAAGCAGATTGAAATGTTTTGGTCAAACGGTCAAAAAGGGTAGAAAAAAGTAAACACAAATGAACATTATTTTAAATTTTAAAAAATAAGTCAAATAAAATCCATTAGATGAAATAAAGGATGGACAGACCTCACAACGGAAAGGCTTGTATCCACACGTATAGCTTTCGCCTCTAGCTAAACGAGGGTGAGGCTGTCCTGTGCGGCAGTACACACATGATCCACCAGACTCCGGATGTTTTTCCTTCATGTGAGCGTCCAGTGTTTGCTGGTACTTGTAGTGCCAGTTACACTTTGGACACTTTAGTGTCTTGCAGGAATTGCGTGAATGCATCATTGTCATGTGTCCTCCTAGAGACCGAGAGGATCCCAAGACTGTGTCACATTTGGGGCACTCCACCCCACTGCCTGGGGACCCTTCACCTGGACCAGGGGTACCTGGAGTCCCTGGAGTTCCAGGTGTACTAGCATTTCCTGTGTTTTGATGTAGCGGACCTGGACTCTCATCATCTCTGCGCAACATCATCATGTCAAGTGGATTGGAGGATGGTGATAACCCGTCCCGTCCTGCTAGGCCATCAGTGGTTGAGTCATTGCTGTTCTCACGCTCTCTGCCAGCTGATAGGGCAGTGGACAGAAGGCTCTTTTCCATCTCCAGTTTCTCAGAAACAGGCAGGACATTAGACAAGGTGGATGCAGGGCCTTTGCTTTCACTGCTCAACTTAAGCACACTGTTGGAAAGGGGGGAAATACTTTGGTTTAAGAGAGGGAAATCTTTGCTACTGGTGCTGTCGGCCCGCTGGCTCGCCATTGCCATGGTCATGACCTGTTCCTCTTCCTCATCTGCCTCCATTTCGACTCCTCCACCAAGTAAATAAGCATCCTCATCCTGTTCTGGACTTTCTTCTCCCACTGTACCAGGTTCCCGCTTAATGGGCGGGTACTGGCTCAGGTCCGGCCCATTGGGTTGCAAAGTGCATGTGTCCCTAACGTGGCCTTTGAAGTCACTATCAGAGTTCCGACTGTCTAGACTACCACCAGTGGCAGCAGCGGCAGAACTCCCACTGAGGGTCCTGTGGGCACCAGCCCCTCCCCCGAGGTTTGGGTTGGTCTCAGCCTTTGGCATGGTTTGGGTTCTGGGGGTTTGGTCAGTAGAGGAGCTGCTGGCACTGCCCTTCAGGAAGGCAAACCCTGCCTGAAGAGAATCTGCATTCTCCCCACTATTGTGGAAAGCATTCCACAAGCCACGGAGCCCCGTGTCTGGCCCCAGGAAGTTGGCAGGTGAGGGAAAGTGGGGTAGCACAGCGTTTGGGGGTTTTTTTGGTTCCAGAAAGCTTATAAGAGGTTCTTTGTCCTTGCCGATGCCCTGGATGATGGCAGAAACATGCTTGTTGCTCAGCAGCTTCTGTTCCTGCTCATTCAGGGTCATACGGTGGTCATGGACAGCATGTGTCACGAAGGAACGGCTGTAACCAAAAGACAGCTTGCACAGGAAACACATCAGAACAGGTTTCCGCCGCCCATCAGCCACACAGCCCTCAAATTTGGACAAGTCCACATTGTTGGGGACATCTTTGGACACACAGGAGTTTTTGGCTGCACCTTCCGCCGTTAGATAGTCTTTGTCATTCTTGTGGCGGAGGTCATAGACACGGAAACTGTGCAACACAGGACCAGCGCCCACCAGCCCTCCAGCTGAGGTATTTGGGAAGGAGGGGTGGTCAGCCGCTAGTGATTTGCTCCCAAGGGATGAGGCGATGTGGAAGGTGTTAATGATCTGGGGGTAGAAGGACATGGGTGCAGCGGGCTGCTCCAACCGTTCCCCTCCTGGGCTGAAGCCACTCTGGCCACTGTTGCCCTGGGCACTAGGGAAGGTCTGGGGTGACAACAGGCGCCTGAATTGAAGAGCCCCAGAGAGCCCCCCCTGGTTGCCACGCTGCTCTTTGGAGTCCTCCAGGATAAAGGCAGAGCCATCGGGCTGGTAGATGATCTCGCCACACAGGTTCTCCACATCACTATCCTCTTCCATCTCCATTTCACTGTTCATATCCCCTACATCTGTGGCACCGACCTCACGTTCTCCTTCATCCTCACTCTCCTCCCCCATCATCCCTTCAACCTCCTCATCCTCTTCATGATCTCCAGCAATAGGCAGGCGGGCATTCGGGCAGTGGTGCTCCATATATTTTTGTAAACTGGAGAAGGAATTAGAACATTCGTTGCAGGGGATCTCCTTTGCCGGTGCCACAGGGGATGTGGCAGGGGCAGAACAGTCCGAACCCAGAGCTGCTCCTCCTCCTCCTCCTGGTAATGTTCCGGTAACACTCCCTTTGCTACCGGAAGTAAAGCTTTCTCTCCGACTCTGATCAGTTACAGGGTCGATAGTTGCACTGACAGTGGTAGGGGTAGTAGTGGATCTACGCGGACTCACAACTGGCCCTCCCAGGCCATTCTCCGACTCTCCAATGGCAACAGGTGACGACTGGTTGTTGGTGCTGTTTGTGACAGTGGTCTCCGTGGAGACAACTGAGTTGTCCTCAGCAGCAGCATCCAACCTCTGGCCACCATAGTCCTGCTGCCGGGATGACACCATAGGGGGGGAGTCACAAGTTGCCATGATGACCACTACATAGGGATCTCATCTCATCGAGCCCAACAGGGACCTGATTTAAGAAGAAGAAAAAAAAAAGAAGATTTATCAACCAAGTTGTGTTTTGGAACTGTGATACAGTATACCTACATGTAGAAGGCATAAGATGAATTTATTCAAAACTACCTGTTGTTCAGTTATTGAAAACTATTTGACAGACAGTTAAAAGCGACATAACTAAAACAAATTAGAAAACAACAATCTTGTTCTTTATGAGAAATAAAAAGTGGAGAAGAACATCACCAGTCTGGGGTTACTAATGGAGAGTGTGCAAAGGAAAGTCGTCACATTGACCAGAATGAAGCACAACATAGAGTGAAATATATATACATAGCAAAAAACGACAGAAACAAAAGCAGAAATCAAAGACAATCTCCACCTACAATAATTACTTGCTTTTTCATGTAACTTAGGACAACTTGAAGAAAAGAGTCATAAAGAATGAGCAGAGCAAAAAGGACCAGCTTCCATGAGGAATGATGTTTGGAATACCAGTGAGATGTTATCAATCTTGGATTGCAGCCCATCTTTCAACCCCGCTTTTCATCTTTCCCTTAGCTTTTCACAAGGTTCAAATGCTAAGCCACCAACAAACACACAACACAGAAAATATCATCCTAAATACAGTAGCACTCACTCAAATAACTACATGATGTAATCACAAGCATAATTTCTTTCAAAAAGCTTAAGATCCACAACTATATTTTGATTAAAATACATTATTGTTAAGACAACTGCTTTAAATGAAAACTATCCCTGCTCTTTTTTTTCTTGATACAGTACTAGGCTTCTTGGCATCAGTCATATTTTGCTTGCGTGTAAATGAGCTACCCTTAAAAGAAAACCTTTAAGAGCTATGTTAACCTTTAACCCAATCCACCTGCTGCTTAACTTGCTTTTATTTTTTCCGACTGCGTTTTCCTCATAACAAAGCCACAAAGCAATTAGGGGATTAATCCACAACAATCCAGGGCTAAACAAAGCTGGTGGGAGGGACAGTAAAAGCGTGAGGAATGAAATCAGTTCAGGGCGAATGAGTGTGCTACAATCAGGTTTAATCTGATATATCCGAGAGGTAATTCCATTGGACCACTAATACTAGAGAAATTGTGTTTCTGTCTCACTTTTCATATTTATGTTTGTCAGATTAAAGACAAAAATACGAAAAAGGAGACAAACAATGCGCCAATCAGTTACACGTGGATACAACAGAAAAAAGAAATAAAAGAAATAAACATGTAATATGTCCATGACATCATCGACTACCAAGCATAAGAACTACAAGCCCACCACAACAATATAAAAAAATGTGTG
>CAEGAF010007311.1:0-14092 GCA_903067075.1 Micropoecilia bifurca
ATATAGATCACCAACAAAGGAAGACAACCAGAAGTTCGTCTAAGAGATGGTCCGTCAGAGATGGCTCCGCAGAAGCTGTCTGCTCTCAATGCAGAGAAACAGCTACTCTAGACAGAAGTAACAGAGCATTTTGACTTAACTAAGACTGAATACTGTACCGACCCCCTGCTGATAATACTCACTCATACTGCACATGTGAAAGATCACCCTGAAATCGGACCATTCTTTCTTTCTTAATTTGGTACTTAACTGTTTTGACAGCGTTTGTACTCACACTCTGAGGATACGGTACACGGCCTCATAGAGTAAAATGAAATAAAAATTAGCCAAAACAAACCTGATACTAATCTTTGCTCCCTCACAAATCCTTAATAAAGGCTATTCAACATGAATATGCTATAATTGGCCCTTTGGAACTGAAGGCGCCATCCTGCTATCTCTCTGTGAGGCAGTCATATCGTTATTCAGTGTCCAATTAAAATGGCCTTAGTCTCCCCAGGAGCTCTCCACTCTTGTGAGGACCACCTGCAGGAACCTCGCTCTGTCTCAGCAGCCCGCCTGGAGTCATTAGCCTTTATACAGGCTCAAAATGGAAATGCCAGTGACTTGTCTATAAGCCCCTTCTTTCATTTTTTTCCCCTCCTGCCTTTCTTCAGCTCTGATTCCTCTCACCAGTCTGGACTTTATCCACATGGCTCCTCGGTACATTTAGCCTATTTTTCAGCCCCTGCTCTCAGCAGGAAATCTGTTCGTCTCTGCAGCTTTCACTCCTGGCTCGTTCTGCTTCTTCCCACCATAAAAATAAAAAATAAATATAAGAAGACATAAAAAAAATAAAGCCTACAACCATTCCCCACTGAGTTGAGAAGAGCAAAATCTTTGAAGGGTCTCTTCAGCTCTTAACCTTTTTTTCTGCCTCCATAAGTGAGAGACAATTTTTCTGTATTTTTCTATCATCTCTTGTCTTTAGTGTCAAGATAGTGGTTCAAATAGGAGCAAGATATCAGAACTGTGATGGCAAAATGAAAAATCTGGGTGAGTTGAAACCAATGTTTACTGAGCCATTCTAAGGTTTTTTAGGCAGTAATTTGAAAGAAAACTGAGTGACGGAGAAGATATGCAGCAAATGGCCAGAGGCTGGGAATTGAACCCAAGAACAAGCACTTCAAGGACTATAATCTCAGAATATGAGGCACATGCTCTACCAATTGTAAGGTTTATTTCATGCATTTTCTGGTGTTAATGTCTATTATCTCTGCTGAGTCTGCAGCTGAAGCTTTTACAGATGCATCACATTTCTGATAAGCCAGTGTGACAAATTTACTACGCTGCAAATAACCCTCATTTCATCCCATCTCATCCTGCAAAAAAGTCTCCATGAATTTAGAAATAAATGCTACAGCTTTTGGATAATTCAGGTACAATTCTATAAATCAAAGTACTTGAAAAATACCTAACATCTGCTTTTGTTACAAAAGAAGCGTAGCAACTTTCTTTCAGACATGGAACAAAAGTGAAAAACAAAAGTAAGCTGAAAAATCAAAATATAAAAAGTGAGTCTCAAATAGGCAAAGTAAACAACCAATGCAATTAGCTGGATATTCTTAAATAGCCAAGCATTTTACCAATTGGTGTAGTAAACCAAACTGTTTTATATCCAGGACTAAATAGGAAAGTATGAAACAAAATGTTTTATTTGTCTACATGATTGGATTAAACGGATTATATATTTCTAAATTAGGTCTGATTGTTTGAAAAAATGGTTTAAGCATTATTAGCTGAGCATCTAAACAATATGCATACACTAAACTGAACCTTTTCCAAGCACATTGAGTGAGAAAAGCAAAGTCAAACATGTGGTTTTGAGGTTTCTTGTTTGACAAAAGAACAGGAAAAAACTCTTTATGAAATCTGTCATGTCGAAATGTCATTATTAGGTCAGTTTATTATGGCAGACGGCATAACTCAGCATTAACAATTTAAATGTTTGCAACTTGCTGCTTGGCCCATCACAACTCTGTGCTGTAACGAGTACAAATTGATGCATGGTGACCAAAGCCACCCAACGTCCGTTGCTTTGAGAATAACAAAATCTCAAAAGTAGAAAAATGTAAGCAGGTGGAAAGACAAAAGATGGATGGCATTAAAGAAAAAGCTCCACACTTTAGACATTTTAATGTTGCCAAATGGAGTTGATTTAAAAAGTTAACACACCTGAAGACCTTCTGACAAGATTTCAAATTTAAATTGGAAAAAAAATAGGGTTTCTAATATCCTTATTATGTGAAATTTAACTCATTTTAACTTATTTATTTATGTTCTTTGTTTCTTTTTTTTGTTTGTTTGATTCTCCATTGTATTAAAAATGGGGATTAGGGTTGGTCACTCCAAAATATTTATGTTACTTCCAATGAAAAGCAACATGTTGGTCAAATTAAAGTATTTTAAATCAATTTACAAAGTAGCTAAGAAAAAAACATAAAAGTTATTGGAAACCTATAGCTAAGTTGTGAAATCTGTATTTTTAAAGCTAGTTTTTATTAAATATAATTTATGCTAATGGAGTTGTTTGTAAATAATGCAGCAAACCTCCTAAACAAACAGCAGCAAAGTACAGCAAGGTACAGAAGCACCTTGCTGCTAAGGTGCAGCAAGGTGCAGCAAGGTGCAACAAGTGTTACAAGCAGATTGTCTTCACAGGTTTGTTGGAAAAGCTTAAAGTCGCCATGAATTCCTACCAACATTTTTTCTTCCTCTTCTCAATTGAATAGATATACTTTTAATTGCAGCCTAATTCCTTAGACAGAGAAATATCATGCAGAAACACATGACATAATGGATGCATACATTTAAATAATTGAATATTTGAACATATTTAAAATGTAAAAACAGAGATTTATGAGTTGTGATAATTGTGGTTCATTAATGCAAACTATGACAGATAAAAGATTTATATCATGCAATCCTTCCAGATACTTGAGTGTAATCAGATCATAACTGTAATTAACTATCTCTCTGAAGCAGCATTAGAAATGCAAAAACAGTTCACTGCTCTTATCCGCTACTAGATGCACAGAGTGAGCAATTCATTGATAAACATTATAATTAATATAGATCATTTTTTTAGTACTACTGGTAAAAGACAGTAATATTTAAACCCACAGCTGACCTAAAACATGAGAAAACAATATAACTGCTTATGAGAAAATATGTTAAAAAGAACCATAAACATAAGAATAAAGTCCAGTTACCATCTGACATAAATTGATCCTTCTAATGCAAAGCCTCGCTAAGACATGTGTGATAATATACATGGATATTCATATTGTATGCGAAGTGATTTCCTTTGAATTTCATTTCGCTGAAACTCTTAAACAAGCTAATGGAAATTCCATTAAAGTTGTCCTGCAGCATGAATTTCCAGACAGAAATTAACAACAGAGAAAATCTCACACAGAAGAGGGTGAGAACAAGAGAAACTGGGTCTTTAAATTAGTTTTTCATTCAGTCAACTGACGTCATTACGGTCATTATCTATAATAGTGTTATCTAATTTAGCACAAAGCTCTGAAATTAAAGCTGAATTGTTCCAGGTTATTTACACATAATTAAATGAAGGGAGCTGTGTTCAACATATTTGTGTTGTCGTTCGACTATACATTACGATGGAAAATTAAAAAAGAGACTCTTCATCCCAAACAGCATCGACTCTTCGCCCTTTTCCACTGGCTCCGTGTGACGAGCCGCCGATGCTCCCACTGTGAGAACTAATCTATGTTTCCTTGCCTCCGTCTTCGCCTCTCTTCCTCTCTCTTACTCCATCTCTCTGAGGTCCAGAACGCCATCATTAGCAGCTGTAGCTCAGAGTGCAGCTCTGTGGAGCCCTGGGGCCAAAGCTTTGTGCTTTAATTACCCACCTAATGAGTCAGTGGGAAAGTCACTGGTCCTGCTGGTGCCTCCCTCTCCTCCTCCTCACCCACATACACATCTACTGAACTCACCTCTTCCCCCTGTGACTTATACACTTAATCACTCATTCGCTCGTTGACACAGGCGCATGTTTGTACACTCGCAGTGGCTCTACCGAATGAATGCTTGCAGTTTTTCTCACTTCTCACACTGAAACTGATTTGCACTTACATATTTTTGCTCCGCCGCTGCATTGTTTCTTTTCACACTGCGTTTTCACATTTCTCCATGTCTAACGCTGCTTCATCAGATTTTATATAAAGAAAAGTTTGCACTTTACTTCCTTAACGGAGCTAAAGTTGAAGTATGGAGAACCGAGCTGACGCAGGCGACGATCAAATATCTCATTAGGCGGCAATAATTCTGATTATTAGTCACTATTTACACTTTTCCAAGGTGGAAAACCTTTTTGATTTATAAAAACAGGACATATTCTCTCCTGTCATAGTTATAACTGTCTGCATCTGATAGTTTCATATGAAAAACTCTCACTAGCTTGACTGAAACTCCGAGCATGGGAAAGTCCAATGAAAGAACCAGAACTGTAAATTTACACAAGTTAGAAACTTCTTCTTATGGTGTAATTTCCAAACAGATCCAAAAGTTATTTACATATGCAAAGATTTTGCTATGGTCTGTTCTTGTTTTTACAAAAAGTATTTTCACATGTTGTTTACTGCTGCCTTACAATAGGAGCCAGAAAATGCAGATAAAGAAAAAAAGATGAATATATTGGTAATGACTGCAACATCTAGAGCAGATGATCAAAGTGAAGGCTGGTTACTGTCTTTACTATTGTGCCGAAAAAATGGGAAAAACTGACTGCTTTCTGTCACCCAGACATTTCTATTTGGATGAAGGAAAAGCTGTTTGAGTTTTGCCTGAGGAAACAAAACTGCAAAGAGAAAATGCGCTTTAAGATTCACCCAGACTCGAATTCATTCCTTTCAGAGACAAAGGGTGAAGCCGTTATTGACCAGATTTAAAATTTGTCCTCTCATTAGTTATGTTTAATCTTCATTTTTTTAAATAATACTTAAGCTTTTCTTTTTTTTTATTGAAGTTCTTAACCCATAAACCAAATGCAGAACATTTCAGATGGAGATAAAAACCTGCAGAGCAGATATTCCTGCTCAGTCGCAGGCTGTAGACAAACACTGTCTGTGCCTTCACACCTTCTGCGCTCGGCCGCCTCTCATTCTCGCAGAAACACTGATGGGATCACACCTGCATGGCGAGGAGAACAGTCTGCTCCAGGACATGATGACACTTGCTCAGCTTGTAAGGTGGGCTTGAAGGGTTTGATAGTTGCAGTGCCTCATCAAACCTTAAAATTTACACTGAAAGAACAAGGGGGACAATAACTCGTATTCCTACATTTTACATATGAAATCAAAGCAGCTTAATGTAGACTCTCCGTCTTAAAGTAAAAATAGAGTAACAGGTATGACTTCAATAAGCCATACTTTGGTAACTTTGATAACTTGCATTTTGCTAGAGAAAAATCCAACTCCCTTCATATGGATTTTTGTTAGAAGAGACTTCAGTGGTATTTATTCTGTGACTTACATGTACATCTGTATTCATAAAACGTTTTGACTGCATTTTGCATATTTTTCCATTCAGCCATTACCACCCTGTTATCTGGGATGTTCAGGTCAGAGACAAAAACAGTGATCCAGTGACATATTTATGGCCCATCCTGAGGAAACCCAAAGTGTTCCCATGACAGACAGAATAATTGAACTTTCAGCAGTTTCTGAAATCCCCAACACTTTTCTCCATAAAAGAAGAGTCTGCAGCACCACAGGGTTTCTTAAATTGATGCCTCAGCCACCCAAATTATTTTATATGTAGGAGCTCTTTTTATTCAGACCTTGACAAGGTAATGTCACAGTAAAGCTGTGATCCTGGCCTTTAAGGAGGATAAAGCCAGGCAGCTGATTTCCCAACCTGAGACTTGTCCAGGTTCAGCTCAGAGAAGCCACAGGATGTTACCACTATACTGAACCCTCTGCCACTTGTGAACAGAAGTTTGCGAGGGTTTTATATGCACTGGGTGGTAAGGATGAAGCTTTAGACATGTCGATTATTTGCATGACAAACTGATTCTGGGGCTCCGGAAAGTCATAGATTTCAAGGGAAACAGAAATCACTGACAAAGGCAACAATTTAGACTCGGGTTGCATTCACAGCCGCCCTGCTTAGTCCACTTTAATCAAGCTGCAGTTTGGGAAGGTGAGGATGTGTAACCAAACTCTGGTCCCCCTAAAAATATAGGTCTCAGTTTGATTAGCGTGAACTCTGGTGCAGTTTGAATGCATATGTGGATGCAAGGGGATCGGAGGCGACTCCAAATGTAGGAAGCAAACTATAGCGCAGGGCATTCTGGGTAAATACAATCAAAAGATAAACATGAGTGTAACGCCAGCAAGAGAAGACTTGTATCCTTTCATCAAAGGCAAAAGAGAATTTATACAACTGCAAAAATCTGATGACATTTCATTTTTGTTAACTTTTAACTGTGATAAAGGAAGTTGTGCTTCACCGAAGGTTTTAGTGTTGCTCCCTTCTGTGGTTTTTGATGCAGCGCCCCCACAAGTGAGGAGGTGCAAATAGATTTTTCAAAGGGTTTGGATCATTAGACCCATTTCAGTGTGAAAATGTAACGAATGTTGCAATTCTGGTCCCTAATCGAACCAAGTCTACTAAACTGGCAGGCATGAAATTAAAGAGACAACTTGAAGCCACAACCTCTCAGTATTTAGTTTTTTTACAATCTAAAGGAAACTTTAATGGTGGCTTTACATTCAGAAGATTTTGTTCACTTGCTAGTAACTTCTTCAAATATTTGAATTTAACCCTTGTACGATCTTAACATTCTTAACATTCTCCTTATCCTATGGGTCAAAAATGACCCACCACTACAAAAAACCCAAAATTAAGCAGCTTACTTGAATTTGAAATCCAAAATCACAATTTATTTATAGATCCTTATTTACTGAAACTCACTGATTTGGCAGAGTTTCAAACTGCACAGTTTATGTATAAAATCAGAAGCAAAATATTAAAAAATGATTTTCTGATAGAGTCGGGGGATATGCATATAGACAATACAAGGGTTAAAGAAAGTAAATACATAGTGATTTTATGTAAGTCTCCAGTCTACTAATTCTGGAGGTGGACTAAGCTCATGACTGACATTGCAAACGTTTCTTTCACCCAATGGTGGAAACTCAGCAACTACTCAGTGGTAAAGGTCTGGTCCACTGTTCCATGCCGAGGTCAAACGCCACACTGCTCTACCAAATCCCAGGTTTTGACAGTTGATCCTCCATCCAGACCCCAGAGTTGTTTCCCCAGGGAGGCGAAAAAGTGTCAAACCTCAATAGAGGGAGCAGGCTCCACGGTTCCAGTTCTGTGGTCTGACTCTCTACACGCAATGTCCTAGTGCTCCATGCAACGCTGAAAAGCCATGTCAAAGACAAGACAGACCACATCCCTTGGTTCAATGCTGCAAAGGTCATTTTTGATGCTGACCTTTCATCAGATACAGAGGGACCCTAAAAGCAGCTCTTCCTTCTGTATCCCTAACATCCTTTGGAAGCTTAAATCCTTCTTTTTCACCTGCAAGTCATCTCATCATCCAGATTTGTGCAGATATCATTTTAAGACGTTTGCTATTTGCAAAATGCCCAGTTGGTGTCAATACAAACATCCCAAACTATTCTTGATATTTGTTTCAAGTTGGAAATGATGAATAAAATTGTTTTTTTCATGAGGGAGAGACTTTTTAATAAGTTGTGATTTGTTATTTGTGGCACTAGATGCCACTACTGCTTACATTATGAATTAAAATTTACTTGTGTTTGCGATTAATTAATAATTGTCAATTGCCAACAGAACATCACAGGTCAGAATGTGTGCAAAACATAATCGAACATAAAATTACTTACTGAATCAGAAATTACCCAGAATTGTACAGCAAACTGAAATAACCCTTCGCTTTCACATGTTTTGCTAAAAAGAAAAGGAATCCTCCTGGCTAGGAGGAAAATGTGAACTCTAAACTCTTGTCTGTGAAAAATTTGAAGCCAGAAATAAACAAAACTTGCTTTAATGTTACTTTACCGACAGTTAAAATGCCCTTGAGCAAGGTTCTTTATGACCATCGGCGCCGACAGAGACAATCTGGCACTAACTGGCACCAGACTGCGACTGAACTGGGCAGTTTCCAGGTCTCTATGTCCGTAACCGAGTGACTATCAATGATGTTCCTGAATGAAAGCAAACTGCCGATATTTTCTAGGAACATAAAGACAAGACAAATAACTTTAATTGCGCACTAAAAGCTGAGTTAATTGCTTTATCTTTGTCTAGACAGAACATCTAAGGCAGCTTAGACAAATTTTGGAAACCATACACATCTCTAAATCTCTGCCTGGTGCTCTAGTAGAAGCTTTTACGGGAGATGGGGAAGTGAAGCGAGCCAGGTTCATCTGTTATTCGCTTCACTTAATGGCCGGACTGTATTTTGAAGCCACGCGGCTAAATGAAAAGGTGCAGGATGTCTTGATGGGAGAAAACTACATGTAATTTGTTCAGGCAGTAAAAAGGTTTATATAGAGAGAGAATAAAAGGTCTGCGTCTTTTCCCCCCCTGCTTCATTCTCTGTCTCGCTTTCTTTTTTTCTGAGGAATTCAAGTGCGCCTCCATCAACAGTCTTCTGACAGGAGGCCTCCAGAGTGCGTTTTGTCCGCTCGACGCCACCTCCTCTGCTGACAGACTTCAGTTGCCTGGAGACGTCGCCTGAGAGATAAGCTGTGGTAATTGAGCAGGTTGTTGATCAAAGCCATGGACTGCTAAACAAGGGTGCATTCGGGCTTCGCACGCTGCTCCTACTTCCTGTTCTCTGCTAACAACATGTTGCACCCCAACATTACCCCCCTGTCAAAATTGCATTTACAGCATCTTCTGCCAGGACGTATCTTCTTGATTGGGAGGGAGGGAGGTTTCCTGGCATTTGCAATGCAAAAGAGTGCATATCTGAATTTTAAAGCACAGATCTGAACTGATTAAGCTGTGTGATGGGCTTTAGGTGTTTGGATGCTACCATTGGTCTGCCATTAGATGCTTTGTGTTGTTGATTGTGGTGCATAATTTACTCTGAAAGCTGCAGTCAGAACACTGTAGATGAACTGAAGGAAGTCATACTCAGGTTCTGGCTCTGTTGCAAAACTACTTTTAAAAAAAAGGAAAACTTAGTTTCTACTGATATCATTTGCTTGTAGATCAAATGTTAAAGCTAAATTAACATCTTGTAGATTTTTCTACTTTCATTTGGGTTTCTGCTGCTTCTACCAGGAGCCCAAATCCTTAAAAAAACACCTTGAGATTTTTGGTGTTTGGAAAGTGAGCCATTTCAAAAATCTCCATAATGTAACGTCACAATCGGCAGGTACTGCAACCCCAGTAAAGCCCCGTGTACCAACCCAAGCTGAAGTCCAGTACATTTGGTCAGCTGGTTTTAATTCTCAATGAGCTGTACAAGTGTTTTGTTTTTGACTTACCATCCAGAAACCATTTGCTGCATGCTTGTTGGTTGTGCAGGAGGCCCTACTTCCACTTTTCAAAGATGTTTGACTATATAATTGTGAATTTGTTAGCAGCCGTTTTCACGTGCGAGTGTAAACGTTGAGCCTGAGGGATGTGGCCAGCAGACTAAAATCTCATTATCTAAGAATGATTACGTGCAACAAAGAAAAACACAGTAACAAACATGTTATAGATCTATCCTAACCTGTTCAAGCAAGCATAATAGGTCACCATTAACTAATCCATACTGTGCTGGTACAATTTTAGGTACATACCACAGCTGTGTTTTATTTCTTCACTAAAGCCAGTTTCAGGTTAAGAGCTCAATCAATGCAGAGTGTGCAGAAGATATTCTAATCCTAATTGTAGCAGCTTCAGAACATCTTTATCACACTGACATCCAACAACTTATCCTGATAGTTAAAGAAGAGGGTGGATTTTTAAAAACAAATTATTCAGAGCTTATTTCACATTTCTTATTAAAATATGGAGAGAAGGAGACTCATTTCCATTTTCATGCATGCCAGGGGGTGACCCTTGTCATTTCCTGGCTCTGATTTCTAAAACATGAGCCTTATTGTAAAGTACCAGAGAAGATGCAGGCAATTTATAGATGCGGGCAGAATATCTTCTGTCAATGTTGCAGCTAATCTTAATGGAAAACTGTCTGTTAGCCGTCTCTGGTCAGCAGATGAATTTTGCCAGAAATTATCATGCATCACATGGCGGAAACAACTTCCAGAGGTTATTAGACTTAATGGGGCTTTTACCTTTTGTAAATCCAAGTGAAAAGTTCTAGCATGTGAAAACCGACTGCCCATTACATTTAGTCTCTTGCTTCTTTTATTCGCCTTTAAAACATAATTTTTTAGGTAATGTTTTTCACCTTTTTGGAAGGATAAAGCAACTTAACCATTTTACATGCAAGACGAAACACAGATAAATGCAATTTATTCCAGTTAAAATTTTAAAAGTTGAGAATCAATCCAATTAAATGTTTGTGCAGCCCTCGCATTAACATTTAATATTCTCTCAGAAACATTACTGCAGGGTTGTTTATCCTTTTTATAAATCCATTTACTTTTAAAATTTTAACTATGAATGGATTACAGACTAAAGTTGATAAATTACTGTTGCAGAATTAAATGTAAGATTAAATAAATGTGCACATGAATTTAGTTTATTTGTCAAACATTAAGACATGCACACTGAAATAGAGACAGTAAAATAAGATCTTAGCTTATTTTCTTTACCATTTAAACAGTTTAACTCCTCAGGTAAAACCAAAGCCGTTGATGAAGAAGAACCCAAAATGCCAAATCAGATTCTCTTCAAGGTTTTGGCTCAGTTCTGTTGTTATGAAGGTATCAAACAAAAGCAATTTATACCTGAACACAGAGTTTCACCTTCCAGTGTAAATTGCTGCATGGATGGATGCATAGATAACACATTTGATTACTGAATAAATTAAAAAATTAATCAGCACAGCCACCTTAAACATGAATTAGATTACAGAAAATCATATGTATCTGTTCTGAATGGACTAAAATCTAAATCCAACTGAGAATTTGTGGCAAGACCTAAAAATGTATGTTCACAAGTGCAAAGTGCGAACAAAGATTGAGCTTTAGCAAGTTTCAAAATTAAACAGGCAAAGATTAAAGCCTCTCAATGCACCGCACTAAAGGAGACACGACACAGAAACTAAGAGCTGTAATTGTGTGATTGCAGGAAGAAGCGATTTCACAAAGCATTGACTGCAGGGTATAAACACAAAAGAACATCACATTTAAAATCCCATTAAAATACATTAAAGTTTGTGAGTGTAACCAGAAATAGTGGAAAAGTTCAGGCGTGAACTTTTCCTCTCTGAACCTGCAGCAATACTTTTACTACCAAACCGAAATCATCTCCTTAGAGAGTAATGAAGACCAGAAAAGGGTCTTTATTAATCCTTTAACATGGATCAATGAAACTGTTAAAGGTAAAGGACTAAAATACCAATAAAAACAGATTAAAGGAGCCTATAAACATCAGTTTTACTCTGCAAATGTGTCTCTTAAACTGGCTCAACCAGCCAACTGTCACCCAGTCTGTTCAACACTCACTAAAAAAAAATCAACAAATCGCTGAATAGTTTCAGGCTTACGAAGATTTTCCTCTATGAAACGGTTTAAGGTTCTTTCTTTCTTTCTTTCCTTCTTTCTTTCAAGTTGTTGTCGAGTCTGTTTCTGCTTGCTTCTCTCCATCCCTCTACTTATTTTTCAGATGTGCATTCAGGATATGACCAGAGCTCAAAGTATGCTGAGTAATTTTCTGTTGAGAAAATTACTTCCATTGTTATGATTATTTTTGTTTTTGTCTGATTCTGCAACAGCGGTACAACTCTTGCATCTTTTCATTCATTTTTCTAAGCCGAAGCCCTGATCCTGATCTATATTTCATTTCTTCATGTTTTATTTCTAAGCAGTCAGACATAATTGATGAATAGTTTTCTAGGCATTCAGAAGGTTTTTTGTTTTGTTTTACATTTTCTTTATTTTTAGTTACTCTTTTTCTTTTTAAGGAATGCCTGTTTGGGTTTGTCTCCTTTTCTTTGGCCTATTTTTAGGATTCACAGGGATAAATGGTCATTTTACATATTTAAGACGCTGACTGAACCAGTCATTTGTGGTGAGCTAAAACTGGAGAAGCACTGACTGCTCCGGATTTTGAAGCTCAAATATATTTACATTTTGACATCATCATGTAACAGTTAATTTTTTTCTAATTTTGGGACCTTTCAGTACATTTTTTTGCATGGTTCAGAAGTAATTAATCACAAGTATATTCAACTATCGACAAAATAAGCAACATTTTTAATTCTAAAATCCTTCTTACCCAGGTTCTGCTCTGAACACTTTACATCGCCCATTTCCTTTTTTTGTAATTCCTCCATTGTCCATCTTCATATAATTATTTTATACTGTTGCTTTCCATTTATCTCTCAAACATTATTTAATGCTGTCAAGCTACCAAGTTTTTTTAATTACATTGTCTTTCGTACTGTTCCTAGGGTTGAAAGTACTTTTAATGAGATGCTGTAGAAATTTTGCAACTGTCATTTTTCTATGACTGTCAGAAGCAAAAAGTATTTTGACACTTCCTACTTGTTGTTTCAAAAAAATGCTACTAAAGCTTCCCCTTGCTTACAAGAAAGATAAATTTAGCTGTGTGTGGTAATGAAAAACAATCATGGCCTGGAAACTACAAGGGGAGCAATCAGTCACTCTTAAAATAACTGACTTGACCCGATTACTGACTTGTTTTACTTGTGTAACAATTTAACATGAACAGGAATAATGGATTATTATTGTAGGTTATACTTTCTTGAAAACCACAACTTGACAGGTTTTAATAAATTAGCATAAATCTGCATCTCAAAATAACAAATATCCAGCATAGGTAATATTAGAATTAATTGAAAAGAAAGAAAATCTAACACTGCCAGGCATCAAACCTGATCTGTCCCAAAAAAATCACAGTTTAGCATTAAAAGCCTGAGAAGTTATTGCAAGTCATCTCACGAGGATCATTAACGTCTCCTCCGAGTTTATGACCAATCAGTTCAGCTTCTGTTTCAGAGTCAACTAAAGCTGCAAAAAGAAAGTTAATTTCAGCCCTTTACTCCAACAAAAAAGCCACATATCATCTCATCCTAATTCCCTCTTTGAGGAGGAGGAAAATGGATGGTTGGTTTCAGGCTGGGCTGCGCTGGCGGGCCGCTGGGATTTACAGACAGAGGCATATGCTAATAGAAACGCAAAACTAATCCATCACGGGCTCTCTTCAGAAATAATTAAGTCAAAAATTATAGAAAGCCCCCGCTTCGGCACTTTAATCTCGCTGCAGATGGGGACCCCACTGATCAACAGGTGGCCTCTCCTAGTATGAACCTTCATCCCACCACTGTCATCCGAGTCTCCAGAAACAATGGTGGACACACATCCGAGTGAAATACCAGACGCCTGCGTAATTATGATGGAGCGTATGAACGTGTGCGGATGATGCTCATTTCATAATTAACCATCTACTGTGCATCTGTGACACCTGTCTCTGTCTTTTGTCTGCAGTTGAAACAATGGGCTGAAAATTAGATGCGTTCCAATGGTAGCCTCGAATTTTCAAAGTTTCTGTTTTAGGTGAAAGAGGAAACTAAAAACCGAGTTTGTTTTGTTTTGTTTTGTTCTGAAAAGAGAAAAATCACTTTTTGCAAAACAGATGCAAAGACTGTCGTTTTTGTCATGGAAAGAAAGTACACCCTCTTTCAACCTCAGAAGTCTAATTTTTAGGAAAAAATACAATACTAATCTGGTTTTTACCAGGTTATGGAAATTATCTCAAACCTCAAATATCTAAAATGCACAAAAAGGTTTTTACATAGTAAAAATGCCAGTGATGAATTAACACCCAAAAGTGTCTATATGTGTCCAAGTCAGCTGGTGTTAAATTCAACACTACAGAGTGTCACATTAACATTTACAACGGT